>JABSNV010001125.1:12500-15000 GCA_024085815.1 Flaveria linearis | reverse complement strand
AATCTTATACTATAAAGTCATTCCATAAAGTCATGAAGAATATTCCATTTAATCCCAATTAGAATTGCAGGTCCACTAACATATTCATATTTGGACTTCTAACTTTTGTTACATCCTGATGCATATAAACTACTTGAAACATAGTAAGCCATGAAAACATAATCAGGCATCTTGGAAATTCAGAACCAAAAGTCTAGTTTAATAGAGAAATATGTGAACCATAATCTAAATCATACTGAAAGCATCCCTTAATCAAATCCACAACGATCAAACAAAACTGAAGTGACATTTTTTGTTACATGCTTTGATTGCTTATAGCAATCAACGCTAACACTTGAATCACAAAACTAATGAAACGCAGTGAACCTAAGAATTTGACCCTCAAACTTGCATATACCCAAATCTGCCCCAAGAGCAATAGAGCATGCACATCCATAAACAAAACTTAACGGACTACTATATAGCAAAAGCAATCTCACACAATGATGACCTGATCTTTGTTTAACAATGTCGAAACATAAAGTAATCAAACATATCAATGTGTACGAAAGAAGATAACTCACAACTCCAGTAGGCTAATAGGTTGTGATGGTGAATTTATTGTCTCCCTGATAATCCATGTAGAGAAGATCTTCATTCACATAAAACAAAACAAGATTCAAATCAACAAATGCATACCCAAAAAACACATGGTATATATTTAAACATCTAGCACAAGTTTTACTTAGCCAAAACACATAGCAAACAACTTTCCTATATGCGTTTTAGAATTGTTCCATATTAGAAAATCTACCATCTCCTGCAAATTCATGATAAAAAAATCACACAATTGTCAAAAGAAATAAGCACAACACCAGAAACACTCTAGTAACATGATCAAATTCATCAAGAAGGATTCTTACTGATAAATGAATCGGCTCGGAGAATCTGTTGCTAGTTGATAGTAGGTCTTCATAAGTTGCTGACCAGCTGCATACACGATCCGAGAGTTGCATTTAGTTGTTAAATAATGAAGTGTTAAGCCGGTTTATTAAGATGATGATATGGGGATAAGGTGGATCCTAATTCATTAACCTCATGTATTGACATCATTAACATCCATTTTCAATAGTATTTAATTAAAACTTAAGAAATTGGAAGCTACTATGGATAGACAGTGAATAAATTGGGGGAAAACAGTACCTGTGAAGCAGGGATTGGGTAAAGAAAGTAGAGAACAGGCGAGAACAGCAACAGAACGCCAAACGCAGCCTACACCGTAACTGGATGTAGTAATCAAGGACTCTAAAAAGAAACAACAGAAACTGGAATGTATAATGGGTAGAAATTGAGCTAATTGGAGGAAAAAGTACCTCTGAAGGAGTGACCCGAGGAGGAAGATAGGGTTCTTGTAAGCTGCTTTCACCTGGTTTCGGGAAAACATGGCACATTTTAAGCGCATAACAACACATAAAAAAGAATACAAAGCACAAAGTTAACAAATGGGAAGCTACTCTGGATAGACAGTGAGGAAAATGCTGCAGTACAATAAATTGAGGGCATTACTTACTTCATATGCTTATTGTCTGCTTTTGAAATATGCCAATGGTTTGTTAGAAGCTGTTAAGCTGGTGTATTAAGATGATATGGGGATAAGGTGGATCCTAATTCATTAACCTCATGTAGTAACATCGTTAACATCCATTTTCAATAGTGCTCAATTAATCATCTTATCATGTCACATGAACACAATGAAAAGACCACCGAGTGGAGATAAATACAGAATTGCAAACAACAACCATCACAACAACATATTAATACATCTTTGCAAACAATACCCATTCAAATAAGGTGGATCCTAATTCATTAACCTCATGTATTAACATCATTAACATCCATTTTCAATAGTATTCAATAATCATCTTATGATGTCATATGAAAACGATGAAAACACCACCGAGTGGAGATAAATTCAGAATTGAAAACAACAACCATGACAACAGCATATTAATACAGCTTTGCAAACAATACCCATTCAATGAATGAATGACAACAACATGGAAACACATAGACTTTTACTAATGAAGTAATGTGGCAACAAGTTAAGAAATTAGAGGCTAGTATGGATACAGAGTGAAGAAATTAGGGGAAACAGTACCGGTGAAGCAGGGATTGAGTAAAGAAAGAAGAAAATAGGCCAGAAGAGGAACATCACGCCAAAGACAGCCGCAACACCATAACTGGATGTAGTAATCGACGACTCTACAAAGAAACAACATAAATTCGGATCTACAATGGGTAGAAATTTAAGAAATTGGAGGAAAAACTACCTCTGAAGGAGTCACCCGAGGAGGAAGATAGGGTTCTCGTAAGTTGCTTTCACCTGTTTTGGGGAAGAAAGGCCACAGTTTAAGCGGATAACAAGACATAAAAAAATTACAAAGCAACGTTACCGGAATTCCAACGCCACTCGTCAGAAGCATCGCCGGGGAAGGCGATTTGGGGAATGCGGTGAGATGTG
>JABSNV010001125.1:0-7500 GCA_024085815.1 Flaveria linearis | reverse complement strand
ATAGTAATGTACACACTAATTTTATACAGAATGCAGCTATATTAAAAAAGAAGAGTATAATTAGTTCTTGAGGTTTACTCAAATTTCACTTTCATCCATGGGATTGAAAAATTATAGGTTTAGTCATAAGGTTTGAAAACATAACACAATTAGTCCCTACTGTTAATGTCTGTTAAAATTTTCTGTTAAATATTTTAAATGACCATTATACCCTTGGGTAAATTTTTAATAGGAGACAAGATCATTGGAGCAAAAACTAGATAAATTGAAAAAAAAAAATTACCCACCCCACCAGTTTTGGTCATGATTCAGGAGGGGACCGACGGTGAGTTCCACCTTGTCGCCACCACCGTCAAACCTTACTGCCACCGTCGTCCCTGTTTAGATCGTTGACGTCCTTTTCATCGCAACCGATTGATTGTAATGATGAAATCAGTGGCTGTTGTCTCACTTTTCTCATCTTTATATAATATATAGTCGTACAAATGTATAAGGATTCGTACATGTTTTAATTGTGATAATATATAGTCGTTTACCCCTTTTTTTCAGCTCTCATTATGTTTATTTGACACTCCGTACAAATGTATAGGGAGGGAAGATGATATCTCACAACTCCAACCGAAACCCTTCCGAAGAAAAAATTAAAACGAGGCTTTGATCCTATGCTTTTTATCTATCCAGTGACAGGCAGCTGCTTTGTTATTATGGTTCTTTGTTTAAATTCGTTGTCACGTGATATACTTTGTTTCACTCATATTAACATTACTTATCAAATAAATATAATATCATAGTAATATACACATAATTTTATATAGAATGGTAGCTACATTATAAAAGAAGAGTAAATTAGTCCTTGAGGTTTCTCAAATTTCAACTTTCATTCATGAGATTAAAAATTACAGCTTTAGTCATAAGGTTTGAAAAGACATAACACAATTCGTCCCTACTGCCATGTCTGTTAAAATTTTCTGTTAAATATTTTTAAATGACCATTATACCCTTGCGTAAATTTTTAATAGGAGACAAGATCATTGGAGCAAAAACTAGATAAATTGAACAAAAAAAATTACCCACCCCCACCAGTTTTGTCATGATTCAAGAGGGAACCGACGGTGAGTTCCACCTTGTCGCCACCACCGTCAAACCTTGCTGCCACCGTCGTCCCCTATTTAGATCGTTGACGTCCTTTTCGTCGCAACCGATTGTAATGATGAAATCAGTGGTTGTTGTCTCACTTTTCTCATCTTTATATATAATGGTTAAACGACGGTTACTATAATGGTGGTGGTGGTGTTGAGTCCGAGATAGGGTGTGTTGGTGGTGGTGGCCACCAAGATGAGGGTGTGTGGTAGAGGTGAGCAAAAAAACAGGTTTGGGTTTCCAAACTGGTAAACCGTTCGAAAACCGTTTTTTAGGCTCTGAACCCGTTCGGTTCCAAACCGACCTGCCGATCCATATTTGGTTTGGGTGGTTCGGGTGCACAAACCGGTTTATAAAACCGGTAGTTTCCAAACCGGTTTTGCCTTTTTAAAAATAATAGCCGTTATATAGCATTCGGGAGCCTCCATATAGCATTTTTTGGTATTTTTTCATCAATTTAACCCCCTACACTACTATAAATAAGTTGTGAGTGTTTGGTTGAATCACAATAATCAAAAACTCTCTCTACACTTTAAAAACCAAAAATGCTCACTTTCTCTTCACAACAATAAAAAACTCTCACCAATGGCTTCTTTTAGTGCTCAATCTTCAGTTGGTTGTGATGCATATTCTCAAAATGTGGTTGTTCGAGTTATCTCTACTAACAGAAACCTAGAGATTTGATGCAACTATGATTTGTGTGATGTCAACGGGTCCGAATAGGCTCGTTGTGAATTGTGTTTCAAATTTTTTCAAAGGATGCTAATTCTACTTTGAAAAATCATATTAATTAAAATATTGCAAATCTTTTGAAAGGGAGCCGTTTCAAGGTCAAACTTCGATGACAAACAACGGTAATTTATAGGCTTGTTGATGCGGTTCGAGAGTAAATGGTGCATTTTGTCATCCAAGAAAACTTACCATTCAAGCACTTTGACAATGAACGTTTGACTCTGCTAATTCAACAAACTCTCCAACCGAGATACATACATGTAAATCGTGCTATACTTAGAAGAGATTGTTTAAAGATGTGCAAAAAAGCTAAAAATAAATTAATTTCTTATTTTGAAAATTTACAAACCGGTGTTAACTTAATTAGTGACGTTTGATCGACTCTTCACAGTTCACGGAACTCGTACATTGTGTGTCACCGCCCATTGGGTTGAACCCGATTTGTGATGAGACGTACGATTGCGTCTGAATTGTTCGATTAACCTCACACCGGTCAAAATATTTTTATCTAATTGACAAATTTATTAAAACATATAAACTGGAAAACAAATTCTTGTCAATATCTTTGATAACGCGTCAGATACTACGCTTGCTATAGAACATCTAAATTTCAAATATAAACAACCAATTTATGACGGTGTGTTTTTCATAGTCGATATGTTCTGAACATCATAAACTTAGACGTTCAAGATGGTTTAAAAACTATGAAACAACAAATGATGCTTTAAAAGAACATTTTTAGAAGTAACCAAGATATAGTAGGTATCGCAAGTTTTGTAAAGATGCAATTACAAATGTTTAGGTCCGAATTAGGATGTACCTACAAGATGGAATTCGACTTGTAACAGGTTGAAAAGGCTATTAAGCAAAAAAGTTTAATAAAAAAACATATATGGATGTTTTGTATGGCTTTAGAGCAAATATTTTTTTATCAGTCCATGGCTAAAGAAATGAAATTAAGTTCGATATTCAGCATAATTTTTGGTGAGTCGTGGAATGGATTCGACTTATCATCCATCAGTTAGGCTATTATTGAAGAAATATGAAAATGCCGAATATAGGGGTATGTGATGGTGGTGGTGGTAGTGATATTGGGTGCCGGAGATGGGGGTTTATGGTGGTTGTGGTGGGTGACTATCGGAGATGTGGGTGTGTGGTGGTGGTGGCTATCAGAGATGGGGGGTGTATAGTGGTGGTGGTGACTGTCGGAGATGGAGATGTGTTGTGGTAGTGGTGGTGACTGTCGAAGATATGGGTATGTGAGGTGGTGGTGGTTGTGACATCCGGTAATTTTCCGTTACCAAACTCCGTTAGTTCCGTTAAATCTTGCATACACGTGTCGTGAGCACACACTAGTTGTCGTTTAACGTTGATGACTTAAAAATAATTAACAATGACAAACCAATAATAATCTAATCAATAATGTGATTATTGTATTATGCTTATGCGTTTACGTGATTTAAGTATTAAATGTGAATTTTATCGCGTAACGTGGAAACGTGTGTATTTAATCTGTATGTCTTGTGTTTAGTAAAGATAAAATATATAATTGTTATTATTAGGTTATATGTTTATTAAGTTAGTTAAAAAACCTTTTAAAAAGATTTAAAAGCTTAGTTTTATAAAATGCAAACAAAAGGGGTTAAGGTAATTACCTAAAACTAATAATTAACAAAATAACCCAAACCCCGATCCCCACCCCCTCATTCGGCCGAAACCACTTCCCCACACCCACACCCCCACATTTGTGAAATCAAGCTTCTAAGCCAAGAACAAGTCGAATCCAAGTGTTAATCAAGTACTATAAGTTGATTCTTAGTGCTAATCATCATCTAAAGGTATATACCATGTGGATTTTGCGAATTTTATGTTCTTGAAGAACCCTAATTCGAAATTATTGAAGATGATTCCAATTGATGTTGATTCCATGTTAGCATTGTTGTATTGATGCTAGTTTGGGTGCTAATTGCAAGTATTGATGTGGATTTTGATGTTCTAGGTCATATTAGGTCAAACTAGAAACTTTTGATTTGGGAAACTTTCAAGATTGATGAAATTGATGTTTTTTGATGATTATATGATGTGAATTAGATGTATGGATGCTAGTTTATATTGATCGTGCAAGAATTTTAAATTTGATGTGTTGTTCATAGGTTACTAATAATAGTAACTTTATTTTGCATGAAATGGTGAATTGTTGATGAATTGGTGTTATGGATGTGATTATGATTATGATTAGATGCTAGGATGTTGTTATGAACGTTGGAAATTCAAGAATGCACATTGTAGTTTTTACCTTGCTTAAAATAGTAACTTTCTGTGTTGAATGTTGATGAATCATGATGGTTAGATGTTGTTGATCATGTCTAGATATTGTTATAAGCTTGAATTGGTATATTAAAATGAATTCATGATACAATGTGAGTTTGATGAATTTGGGATGTACTTTCCCAAAAAGAAAACTTTATTTTGGAGAACATTGGATATGATGAATTGGGCATGCTTGTGATGTTAGGATCATGTTAGAATGATTGTTGATGATGTTTGATTTGTTAGAATGTTTATTATGTTGTATGGATGCTTGGTTGATCATGTAAGGAGTATAGGTTTTGGTGATCATATATGATTATGAATTATGGTTAGCAATTAGGAGATCATGTTTGGGATTGGTTTAGACTTCACGTATGAAATTTTGGTTGTGATGTATATATATATATATATATTTTGTGTGTGTGTGTAGAACATGTTGTTTGTTAGAGTTTTGCATGAGTTGTATGATGATAATATGGTATGATGACCTAGGTAGAACTTGGGTTGATAATGTGATAACTGAATAATTTGTATGATACCCTTGTATGTTAAGTTGTCATGCATGCATGATTAAACTACATTTCAACTAATATGTCACCAACGTGTCAAACGGATCAACTGGGTCATATGTGTCTTGTCCTTATAAAACCTTGATCCTTTGATTGTAGAGTACTTATGGTTTCTTTGTGATTTCTGTATACACGTACTCATGTTCACGTGTGTTCTAGGTAACCTCTGAAGGTTGTCTTTCCACTTGTTCTTGTCAACTTAAGCTTTAGTATTCTTTACGGGTATCAGGTGAATTCATGCCCCACTCTTTTACATAATCTCTTGTTGGAGATAGCACTGGTATTTATAAACGCTTTATATTATGATTTGTGTATAGTCTTAATATAGTGCTAATTACCATGGAAACTCCTCACACTTTTGGTTTGTTAATAATTACTTAGCGAGAAATTTTAGTAGTACTACTGGGTCTGATGAGCCCCACCTGTGTGACTCGAGGTCAGACGGGTGCAATTTGTCCTAATGAACATGTCACGACCCGTAAGTCATGGCAGGAGGCAACAAACGTAACACCGTCAGCTTCAACGCGAAATCACTATGATTATTACTAATTGTGTATATACTAGCTATCTATTACAATACACTGCTTATGTTTTACAACTATTACTGATTATTATTTAATGCAAACTCATGAATTCACCACCATTATGTTGACTTGTTAGTATGCTATTCTCAGGTTAAGGCTGCCAGTTGCCTAGGAGCACGCACACCTCAGCATTGTTGGGTTGTCTGCATTGTTTAAAATATATTTGGATTATGTCTATTTTAAACAGTTATGCTTGGGTTTTTGCATTATGATTGGGCGCGTATGTTTTGCGCATTTTCTTTACACGTTACATTGTTTTGGGTCTACTAGTTATTTAAACGCTTTCGTAGTTTTTTAGGTAACCTCTGATTGAATTTGGTTCATGTAGAGTCGTTCTAAGTAACTAATGACTGAGATCCTGGTTGTCACGCGCCTCGTGGTAAAAGTCCACACGCGGATTTTTGAGGGTGTGACATATTGGTATCAGAGCCATTGGTTATAGGAAACTAGGTTGCATACACACACTTGACTATAACCGCACAATTGTTAGTTACTTGTCATTACTTCTACCTTACTGTATACTCATTGGCAATATATTCACGTACTTCGCTGCATGACATCGTCGTCGCAAGACTTGGTAAAAAGCCCGCGAGGTCCGAGTCACCTCCCTATTCACCTGTACCGGACAATGGACCTGACTGGACACAACACTATTACCCTTTTGAAGAAGTTGATTGAGATCAACCATTTGTGATACCAGAACGTGATGCTCCGCGAGATTGGGATTCAATCCTACTCGCATCCGACGTATGATATACCGGGAGCGGGTACCGCCAGTAGCCTCTAACCGACCGTGAACGAGGGCATCTATATCCACTCCATCTCTCACACTTCCTGCTATGAATGCTCCGCAAGAGCAAGTTATTGCTGCACTCGTGGCTGCACAGGATATCTAGCAGCAACGTGTCAAGAAACTCACTGATGAATTATACCCTGAAACACGAGGTACAAGAACTATGACGTCAATGGATGTGCTCGAGGGACAACAAAGAATACCTTTAATGGTGCTATGCAATGGATGATGGCATAGGAGCGCTTACGGGACGCGTGAATGAACTGGAGTAGCGGGAGGGATGACAAATGTTAGGCTTGCTACTCTAGAGGGCCAATTGGCAGCACTCCAGATTGCTATAGCTCTTGCTTCGGCAGAGGACCCTGAGGATGAGACCCTGAGGAAGCCCTTGAGGAGGAGGAGGAATCGGAAGAAAGGAGGGACGACAGCGATGGGTCGATATTGTGGATTAATTTCTTTTGTATGACTTAGACTATGTAGTGTTTCTTTCTTTTGAAACCTATGTGGGAAGGTTTTTTGTACCTATACTGACAAACTCAAATTTTGACATTGAAGAATATTTTATGACTCATTTGCAATTTATTTACCTTTGGTTATTATTTTTGTTATAAATGTTGTGGTTGTGATGAAATCATTATCTCTTATTATTACTATACTTCGATGAGAAAAATATGTTGAATTTACTCATATTTGTATTTTTTGACTATAAAGTTAAATATGGATGCCGGTGGACGTGGACATGGACGTGGACGTTGGCGTGGACGTGGACGTGGCGTCGGAGGCAGTGGAGGCGGTGCCATAAATATGATGCCTGCGGAGTTAGCTGCCTTAATAATGACCACGTTCAGGCTGCAGTGGCCGTGCCCAGCTGGGAGCCCGGACAGCTACAGGTAAATGACATGGGAAGTTAAACCAATTATCCTAGTTAACCGTATAGGATATCTGACCAATGTTGTTTGAGTCAAAACAGGACCACCATTGTGTTCCTACAAGTCCTTTATGGACACAAACCACACACCTACAGCAGGACAGAAGGAGCTGTAGGATTGGTACGGTGGTTCGAGAAGCAGAGTCTGTCTTCGCTAATGCAACTGCCCGCCTGTCGATCAGGTGAAGTATGCCATCAGGACTCTGGAAGGTGCGTCTCTTTCCTAGTGGAACGCTCAGGTCCAAATGCTGGGCAGGCTATGGCCAATGATCTTCCTTAGGCGGAATTCAAGGAAATCATGACTGAGGAGTATGTCCTCGCAACGAAATGCAAAAATCTTGGAAATGGAGTTCTGGCAGCTCAAGATGCAAGGCTTTGAAATCGAGGCCTACACCACCCGGACCCACGAACTAGCCACTTTATGCCCGGGATGGTGAATGAAAT
>JABSNV010000983.1:0-129585 GCA_024085815.1 Flaveria linearis | reverse complement strand
GATTCATGTTTTTAACACAAATATAGATAAAAGTATTGTGGGTTCATTATTTGAACTCAAATCTCTCTTACTCAACATTGTCATTCTTAATGTATTCCTATACTTCAAATTTTCAAAAGATGACCAAATAAGAATTGAATAAGCCCTTGCTCGGGGCTTATTTAAATCCAGCTATAGCTCTGTAGCCCATCCTTAACGGTCAACGAGTTGAATAAAAAGAGAAAAGAAAAAAGCTAACCTTATTAGAAATCTAAAGGCTCCTATGTCTTGACTTCGAAATGCAGTTGAATACGTCAATCTCACATGAGTCGCAAAATTCTTTATTCTAAATTGATAGATTTCCAATTATACTATAACAAATTGTTGCAATCGTTAAAAGTGACGTACATAGGTCATTCAACTCAAACCGACCGACGCCATTGACACCTTCATATATCCAACTCATGCAAGATGATATTTCTTGTATCATTATCACGCTACTGGAAGTTCATCTTGCACTTTCCAACACAAAAGCTCAAACTTGACTACAATTTAAGTCTTAACTTACATTACAAGAAAAAAATCCTAACAAAGTAGGTGATGATGGTGGTAACACCTTTTTATTCTCTCATGTCTTCATTATATCTACACTTGGTGTCCTTTCTGAACGTGTTTTTCTATTTTGACCATCATTTTAACGATAATTGACTTCAGAGAATATTTTCCCCAATTTAAAATATTGTCATGATAAAGTTCCCAAAACAATATAAGTGTGTTTATTTAAACAAGTTGAGTTTTTATAAGGCCACATGGAAATCTAGCCAGTAAACACTCGGCAAACCATTGGCAATATGGTCAAGGATTGGTAACACCGACCCCGGTTTTGAAAGATGAAAGTTTTAGTAAAAAGATTTTTTTTTTCTAAAAAGGTTAAAAATACATGATCGGATGAAGAATTTGTAGTCAAAACTCTTCGAGGATTCAAACTTGTAAGGCTATTGGTACTTTGTAGTCGTCCCGTCATTCTCATAGTACACATCAGTGTCACGTCAGTTTTTCTTATTTTCTCAAGTTCTTCCAATTTTCCTCATTTTACAGGGTATTTATTTTCCGTTTTTCTCGTTTATTTTTCAGAAAATGGGGTGGCGAGGTCAGTGTAACCCGGTGAATTTTCACCGAGCATGGGTGTAAAAAAATCCCGGATTCGGGGGCAATGGCAATTTTGGAATTTTTTTTCTCAGTGGGGGTAAAAATAGATCATGTTAGAATGATTCACGTCAGAACGGTGAGAAAAGTTGTGTGAAAGTTTATTTAATTCAGCAACTCCACGGATCATGACGCAAATTTAAGTAATATATAGGCCAATCAAAGAAATTATAACATATTGCAAAGGTAGTATATGATGTCAAAGAACAAACCTCATAAGTCATGTCTAGATAAGCAAATGACTTAATTTACTTCACATTTTGTTCAATCGGAAACAATGGACAACTAATCTATTATAATAAAAGAGTAACTTGGTATGACACGTGTTACCACTACAATTCTCCTCATCAAAATTTTTCCGTCTCTCTCTCCTATTAAATAATTACCTTAATTACTAATAATTATTTACATTTCTTAGATTAAAATATTTTTTTATAAATTAAGAAAAATATTTTTTATTAATGTTATTTCAAAATAAATAAATTTTTTATAAGTAATATTTTTTTCTAAAATATCAAACTTTGTTAAAAATATGATATATTATAAAATTACTACTATTTTTAAAAAGTAAATTATTTAAAAACCAAAAATAATTTATTTAGGAGTTATGATAATAAAATTTTTAAAAAATGATATTTTTATACGGTTTGTTTTAGAACAAAAAGTTATTTTTTAAAAAAATTAAAAACAAAGTTATAAAATGCTGATATCACTGTTTTATTACTTATAGTACTTACTTATACGTATTTTAGTCATATCATATTTTAAATATCGTTTTATTTTCCATAAGTTTTATTATATTAATATTTTATTTATTCAACCCGTGTAATACACGGGTTTTCTAAAACTAGTAATTTATATAATGTTCATCTTCGGTTTCTTGACAAGGATTTGCTTTAATAACCCAATAATTATTTCACTGAGACAAAATCACACACAAGTATAAAATCCAAAACTTGTAACAAAATTGATCAAACCATGTATAATTTAAGTGTGCCTGTGGCAAGCCGGAAGAGGCCATGGGCCTTTTAAGATGCTTTTGATACAATCTATAGGGGCCCAAAAAATATTCTATAGAAACTAACACTAATGGGTTGAAAGTGTGTTGGGCCTTTGCCACCCCGTCAACCCATTCTAAATCCGCCCATGTACTTGAGGGTGATGTCAAAACTTTGCTAGTTCAAAGGTGGGCAACTTGGTTCAAAACAATGCTTTCCCAACTAATATTATGTGATAATTTTCACATGCTTTAAGTAATAAACACTTTTAGTAAATAACTAGTTTTAAGTCCCCTGTGTTGCAGCGAGAACGTAAAACCGTGTTAAGTAGCGTCAAGTGGCACACATTCGTCGGTCCGATCCGGTCCTAACAACACTGCTTTTATTGTATTTAGATCTTGAAATTTAAAAGACTGTATTATCTTTTCTTTCTCTTAGGGGCTGTTTGGCAGCCTCTTAATCAGCCTCTTAATGGTTCAGATGCTGAATGGTTCAGCACTTAATGGTTCAGACTGTTTGTTTCACTAGCACATGTCTGAATGGTTAAGACATTTGCCTCTGAATGGTTAAGCATATACAAATGCTGAATGGTTAAGAGGTCTAATGCTGAATGGTTAAGATCTCTTATCTGAATTGGTTAGACATTTGCCTTTGAATAGTTAAGTGATATACCAGCTCTTAATGGTTCAGACCTCTTAATGGTTCAGCACTTAATGGTTCAGACCTCTTATTAGTTCAGCACTTAATCATTCAGATACTACCAAACAGCCCTTAGACTGTATAAAGATCCCACATTGTTTCCCAACAGGTGCAATGCAACATGAAAAAAGCTTGGTGTAATTAGATGGTGTCGGGGTTTGATCCTTTGACCTCGACTACAGATGTAGTCTCCTTATCACTAGAGCGTGCAATGTAGATCGATCTCTTGTCATCACTTTAGAGGTTAAGGAAAACCTTACAATAGTTATGTGGGATGACAATTTCAGAGATTTTATTTATCAAAGTTGTATGAATGCACTTGAAGAATTACTTATTTTCTTCAGATAGACAATTATGATTTGAAAGTTTTATCATTTTGTTGCGTTTTAAGTTAACAAGTTCTGATCTAAACCAAAAGTACTATTTTTAGATGGACTAGTCTCAACATGAACCCGTACTTTAAAATTTTTGAAAATTTTAAACTTATAATGTAATTATGTTTTTTAGTTAAATTATAAGGATAATAATTTAAATTGGGATGCAAATGCTCTTATTTTGTTCTAGTTGTATGTGTGTAGAGATGCTTGTGATCAACTCACAATTAGTTACATGTGACTTTTTTAATCTTGCGTTTAAAAATTTTCACGGATATCTCTTTAAATCATGTGTGTCTCACTCACACTCAACATTTTGATGGTACATTCAAACATTTTGATCATATAATATTAGTTCTGACAACGTACCCGAATTAGACCAATACCATTCTTATAAAGTTGGTAAAGTTGGTGAAATATCATGATGGTTGATTTGAAAGAGTGTTACTTGATGGTTATAACTGACGACGGTGATTCAATTACATCAAAAAGAAAATTTCCAACAAAAACTCCATCAGTGTTAACTCAGTTACTACTAACAACTAAGTTATCATTGATGAGTAATGAAAATTGACAGCTAGTCGTCACACATCATCGGTTCCTATGATCAATTTTGATGCAATTTTTAACCATTGACGCTAATCCAAAGCAACTTTCAACAGGCTTTCATATAAACTACCGTCAGGGGTGTTGTCCTCAAACCCTCGTCAACGGGTCTATGCTCTCTAGGAACCTTCATGCTCGAAGAGGCTTCACCCTTATAACTTCAAGGTTTCTGGGTGGCAAAATTCAAAAGTCATAAGCAATTGTGTACTCTACACCTTCTATTTGAGTCGATGTTTATTATGAATATTTTTAGTCTTCAAGTTTGTAATTCATTTGATGGTGTGAGCCTCTTTCTTATCACTCTTGGTGGTTTTGTATGATAAAATTATCCTCCAGCTTCCCACTAATTCCTTTTTATTCATATAGTATTTTGTAGTTAAAAGATATATAAAGTTGTACGGATCTTTTGGTATGAGGTAATGTAATGAACGAATGAACGAAATGAATGATGGAACGAATGAAAAAAATGAATTAATCATTATATTTTATTGGAAAACACAAGTCCAACTAATACATTGGAATACTTTCTCTCTCTCTCTCTCACCGCAAGCAACGTTCATATCACCGACAGCAACGCTCCCACCGGCGACCCCGCCGGCTAAAGCCTCACCGCGACCTCCGCCAGCCAAACCAACCGGCGACCTCCACAGACAACACACCCACCCCCCCACCGGCGATCTGTGCAACAAGCTGTGAACAGTGCATCAAGCTGTGAACAGTGAAATCGCCCCCACCACCGGCCAACCACCGGCGATTCTGTGCAACAAGCTGTGATCTGTACAACAAGCTGTGAACAACACCGGCGATTCTGTGCAACAAGCTGTGATCTGTACCACCGGCCAACCACCGGCGATTCTGTGCAACAAGCTGTGATCTGTACAACAAGCTGTGATTCTGTGCAACAACACACCCCTCCACCGGCCAACCACCGGCGATTCTGTGCAACAAGCTGTGAACAGTGCAATCGCCCCCACCATCGGCGATCTGTGAACAGAGACATCGCCCCCCCCCCCCCCACATCACCCCCACCACATCACCCCCACCTAAACCGGTGCTGTTCACAACACCTAAACCGGCGCTGTTCACAACCCGACAACACCTAAATTGGGTACGCATCATCTGGATCGACAACATCTGAACCGGCGCTGTTCACAACCCGAGAGCATCGCCAGCCCGGTACTCATCATCTCCAGCGAACCCTAAATTGGGTGTACATTGGGTGAGATCGTTCTATCTCGGGTTTACATATCTGTTTTTACTCGTCTTTCATTATATCTTTAACTATACCTTTAGTTTATATCTGTTAGTTTAGACTGTTTGGCTGGGTTAGGGTACCAGCAATCTGATTTTAAATAGCTACTTGTTCGGGTAATTTGGGTGAGATCGTCCCGTCTCGGGTCTTATCTCTGCTTCTAGTCTGCTCTATTTATATTTTTCGTTTAGACTGATTGGACTGATTGGCTGGGTTAGGGGTACCAGCACTCTGCTTTTAAATAGGATGTGATTGTGCCTGTCACATTGTCTTGTGATTTGATATATTTCTGTTGCTGGTTGTCATTGTGTTCGTCTGTGTTTTGTTGACCATTGCGTATGTGACTGCTTTTGTTTAAGCTTTAGTAATGTGGCATCCTCTTTTTTAAGGTGTGTCTTGTCACGTTGGGTGAGTAAGGTATAATAGATAACAGGAGACATTATGTTGTCCCGCGATCATGTACGGTGACGAGAGATGCAACTACAGGGAATAAGGGTTATAAATTACGAGTGGCATCGTGGAATGTAGGAACACTTACTAGTAAGTTATTAGAGATAATAGATGTGTTAAGGAGCCGTAAGGTTCAGATAGCGTGCCTCCAGGAGACTAGATGGCGGGGTGGAGGGCAAAGGAGTGTAATGGGTATAAACTATAGTATTCAGGGTCAGATGGAACAAAAAATGGAGTAGGTTTCTTAGTTGCTAAAGAACTTCAGGATAATGTAGTGGAGGTTAGAAGAATCGATGATAGACTTATGTTGTTAAGGATAGTAATAGGAGACGAAGTAGTGGCTGTAGTTAGTGCGTATGCACCGCAAGTAGGATTAGGGGATACGGAAAGAAAGAAGTTCTGGGAGAGTTTAGATCACGTTATGAGAGACATACCTCGAGAAGAAAAATATTCATAGGAGGACATTTTAATGGGCATATCGGTAAGGACAACGATCATTTCCCGTCGGTGCATGGAGGCTTTGGGTATGGTCTGAGGAATGACGTCGGTAGGGAGCTTCTTGACTTTGCATTAGCGCATGAACTAAGCATCATAAATTCGTTTTTCAAGAAAAGAGAATCGCATCTAATTACGTTTAGCAACGGCGGGAGACACACACAGATAGATTATTTGCTGATGAGGAGAGAAGATCGTAGCTTGTGGAAGGACTGCAAGACAATACCGGGACAGACAGTAGTCACTCAACATCATATGTTGGTGGCAGATCTACGACTGAAGAGAGCAATTGTCCAACCAACTAAGAGAAGTAGACCTACGATCAGATGGGGACAACCCAAAGACGAAAAGATTACCATCTTTAGAGATAAAATCATACCAATGAACCTGAGTGGGCCGCAGGAAGATGCCAACCAAAAGTGGGAGACTGTGGCAACTAGAATCATTTAAGCAGCTAAAGAAACACTTGGGACTACAACAAATAGGAAAATCGGTCATAAGGAATCCTGGTGGTGGAACGAAGATGTACAGGAGAAGATAAGAATTAAACAACAAAGTTTTAGAGAGCTTCTACACTGTACTAATGAGGAAGAACGAGCAGAGCTAAAAGATAAATACAAAGAGGCTAAACGAGAGGCGAAAAAGTCTGTGTCAGAGGCAAAGAACACAGCATACGAGAGGATGTAGAAGCGATTAGAGACGGAAGAGGGTGACCATGACATGTTTAAGATTGCCAAGGCAAGGGAACGTAGTAGACAGGACTTGAGATGGGTGAAGTTTATAAAGGCCGCAGATGGAAAGGTCTTGGTGAGGGAGAAGGACATCAAGGGGAGATGGAAAACTTACTTCGATAACCTTTTCAACATAACAAACAGTAATCAACAAACGGAGATCGATGAAACAAATCAACGATGCAACAAAACAAGTGTTATTGTAGAAGCATCACAGTCGATGAAGTTAAGAGAGCTTTGAAGAAAATGGGAAGGGCTAAGGCGGTGGGGCCAGACAACATCCCGATTGAAGTGTGGAAGTGCCTTGGAGATGAGGGCCTACAATGGCTAACAGACTTATTCAACACTATCTTTAAGACAGGAAAGATGCTAGAGCAGTGGAGAAGTAGTGTCATAGTCCCCATATATAAGAAAAAAGGAGATGTCCAATGTTGCGCAAATTACCGGGAATAAAGCTATTGAGTCACACGATGAAGCTATGGGAAAGAATTGTTGACACGAGAATTAGACGAGAAACTCAGATAGCGGTAAACCAATTTGGATTTATGCCAGGACGCTCTACAACAGAAGCTATACACGTCATAAGGAGGATAATGGAGAAATATAGAGAAAAGAAAAGAGACCTACATATGGTATTCATTGACCTAGAAAAAGCCTATGACAGTGTGCCGCAGAAACTCATCTGGGAAAGTCTACGACTTAGAAATGTACCAGAGAGGTATATCAAAATAATAAAGGATATGTATGACGGGGCAAAAACGTGTGTACGAGCACCCGTCGGAGACACAGACTACTTCCCGGTGGAAGTAGGACCTCACCAAGGATCGGCATTGAGCCCATTCCTCTTCACAGTAGTGTTGGACGAGATGACCAAGTCTATACAAGAGCCAGTCACATGGTGTATGCTGTTCACGGACGATATTGTCTTAATATCAGAATCTAAGACGGTGCTTAACGAGAGATTAGAACAGTGGAGAACAGCACTAGAACGCAGGGGCCTAAGGATAAGTCGCTCTAAGACAGAATACATGCATTGTAACTTTAGTGGTGAGGCCGAAGAGGACAACCAAATCAGTATACAGGCATGGCGGTCCCCCGGACGTCTAGGTTCAAATACCTTGGCTCGTACGTACAGGAAGATGGAGAGATACATAGCGATGTAGCACACCGTGTACAATCAGGATGGTACAAGTGCAGAGCAGCATCAGGGATTTTGTGTGATAAGAGGTTCCCGGCCAAACTAAAGGAAAACTATACAGAGTGGCAGTACGTCCAGCTATGTTATACGGCACAGACTGTTGGGACATAAAGAAATCGCACCAGAGACAACTAGAGGTCGCAGAAATGCGAATGCTGAGGTGGATGTGTGGACACACAAGATTGGATCGGATAAGAAACGACGTCTTCTGCCAGAGGCTAGAGGTGGCTTGTATCACAGAAAAAATAAGAGAGGGAAGATTAAGATGGTTTGGGCACGTGAAGAGGAGAACGATGGCAGCACCTGTCCGAGCAGTAGAGAACATCAGTTTAGAGGGTAGGAGGAGTAGAGGTAGACCTAGTTGACTTGGGACGAGGTTATTGGGAGGGATATGATAGACTTGCATCTTTCTGAGAACATGATCGAGGATAGAAGTGAGTGGAGGCGTAGAATCAAAATTAAGGACTTTTAGTGGGTTTTGTGAAGGGGAAGGGTATACGGTGACATATGGCCGGACCACACTCGCTAGGTGTAGTTCTCCTCATCTACCCTTTTTGGGTGTTACATGCTGTATTTTTATGAGCGCATTATCTAATTCTTTATGTGATATATATCTTTGTGTTGTATGCTTTGTATTATGATTGTTATTGTTATTGCCTTTGTTAACGAGTCGGGGGTCTCTTCGGAAGAGGTCTCTCTATCTTTTTAGATAGAGGAAAGACTTGCCACCATATACCCCTCCCAGACCCAGCTCTCCAGCGGGATACACTGGGTATGTTTGTTTGTTTGTTTGTTTGTCATGTTTTATTACCCTATAAGAATTAATGAATAATTACATTGTCTTGTTTGTTAGATATGAATAAACAAAGGAATGAATTGTAAAAATAGTTATGGTGGTGATAGCGGGTGATAGTGGTGGCCGGTAGTTGTTTCTGGCGGTGGCAGGGGACGTGGTGGTTTCCGATAGCGGCGGCGGCTGGTGGTGGTTTCTGGTGGTGGCGCCAACGGCGACGACCGGTGGTGGTTTCCAGCAGCAGCGGCCGGTGATGGTTTCCGACAACGGCCGATGGGTGGCGGCGGCGGCGGTCAGTGGTGGTGGTGGTCGTCGTGCCTGGAAGTGGTTGCAGGTGAAAATTAATCTTGATGGCTGATGCTAGTTGTTGTGGTGGGTGAGTGGGTGGTGTTGGTGACTAAGACTATCTCCAATGCTTCAATTGGAGAGGATGCATTTAGTGAAGTGGATGATGCATTTGGAGAGCAAGCATTGGAGAGGATGTAGGAAGGGAAGGCTCATACTTGGTCAAATGCACTCAAATGCATCCACTAGTGGACCCATATGAATTAAATTTATATTTTTTTTAAAAAAAGCCACATGATTTATTAAAAAAAGCCAACTATATTAAAATAAAAAGCAAACTTTTTTTTAAAAAAAGCCACAATGGCTATTTGCAAATATTTTTTAATAACTTATTTTGAAAAAAAAAGGTTAGTTATTTCCCCCTATAAATACCCACTAAAACTAACTCCTTTTACACCCTAAAATCTTAAAAACTCTCAAATTTTTTCAACTTCACACTTTCAAAATGGATCCAAGACATCAATTTTCTTTCACTTGTTTGTTAAACGATCATGATGATCAGCAAAACCCACAACAAACAACACCATCATTCCCTCTTTTCACACAATCACAAAACTTTTTTCAATTTTCACAAGCACAACAATATCCCCAGTTTCAACAGGGACATTCATTCCCGCAATTTGGACAATTTCCTGTCATGCCACAGTTTCAACAACATGCCTTTGATCCTCAACAATTCAACAATTTCTTCAATGGCAACAGGTTCAAAAAACCTCCCAAATGCAACAACCTCAGTTTCAACAAACTCAAGAAGATCTTGTGGAATGACCATCAAAAGCAAAGCCGCAAAAATATAAAATAAGAAGCCAAGCAAGATGGTGACTGAGAAGAATGACGAGCAACCAATAAAGACGAGTCGTCAAAAGTGGCCTAATAATGATGAGGTGTTGCTTGCCCAAGGTGTGATTTCGATTTCCGAGAATCTAATCCTTGGCAACAACCAAACTGGGGATGCCTATTGGGGTAAGGTTGAAAAATACTATAACGAAAGTGAACCTGTAATTCCACGAGATGCTCACAATATACGAAGCCATTGACATATGTTTAAATCTAAGGTGAATAGATTTAATGAGTTGTATTTACAAGTCAAGTCTCGTTACAGAAGCGGTTGATCAGATGACCAATACATCCAAGAGACTAAATAATTGTATATCAACGATCCATCTAACAAGACTTCAGCTCCTTTTGCATACGAACATGTATGGAATGTTGCTTAGGTGATATAATGCATGTATGTATCATTCAAAATAATATGATCGTAGAAGATGAAGGTCATATGATAACTGATTGGTTAGGTGAAGAAGATAAGCCTAAGCCACCAAGTTATAATGGATGTGCACCCACTGAGTTTGCACAATATCTGTAGAGGTTTAGATCCTTACGAATCAAAGATACTCACATCGCACTACGCAGCGATTTAATGGAGCATCTCTGGAATCTTAAGCAAGCTAATCAAGCTAATGAAGAGTAGATTTGTCTGAGTAAAAAGCTTAATCTTAAGTTATGGTTTCATTAAGTTTTATTTTGATTTTTAATCTTAGTTCTACTTTAATTTGAATATTTGTATTTTACTTTTTTTAGAAAAATATAATTTTTTTATGTAATGAAAGTTTAATTTTTATTTAATTTTATCTTTTTTTTTATTGTTTATTAGTTAATATATTTTTGCATTTTTTATTAAATATTTTTTAAGATTACAAAATAAAAGTTTTTAAAGAAAAATTGAAAAAGAAATGATGATGTGGAAGAGAGAGATTGCATGTGGAAAGTAAGAGTTGGAGTTAAAAAAAGAAGAGAATGCACGTAGAAAGAATGAGTAAAAAGTTGATATGATAATAATGACTAGGATACATGTAGTAAATACAGGTTGTTGCATTCCAGATAATCTAATAAAGTCAAATGTTTGTTTATTACATTTCTTGTGGACAAATAACCACGCATGCACGATATTTCGTCAAACATGAAGGTTGCATCATGGCATGACAATTGTAAATTAATCGTCAAAGTCAAACAGATTAATTTCTAATATTTTCATAAAAATGTCAACGACTTTAAAATTCATTGTCAAGCTAAATGGAAGTTGACCAATATAATTAAATAGCATTCGTAAATGGGATATTGATTGTTTTAAAGTCAGAGGTAAAAAGTTCTAACATTTTCCTTTGTTTTGGTGTTATTGTTGGTCAAAAGTAATCAAGAGTGGACATTAGATTAACCATTAAGGCTGCTGGTTTGTGATTATGAAGTAATGAGATAGGAAATACCCTTCTTCACAAAGTGTAAGATAAGATTACGCATATCAAATCGCGAAGTAATTCGACCCTCCTGCGTAAAGCAATAGTTAAATCAAGCACCAGATAATTATTTTACATCAAAAGTAATCAACTTATATACCTCACTATTTATTATTGAAAATCTTTGGGGGGGGTCTCTTTTTTTTCGTCGGTAGTGTTAAATTTTAGTCCGGTAGTTTAATTTTTGACCCGGTAGTGTAAACTTTTATATAACTATGGAGTTCGCCCCCCTAAAGAATTTTTTCTTAACGGCAAAATTTTTATTAGAAACCGACAACGTACTATCAAGGAACTAGAGTATCAAAACCATGCTACCCGAAGTCAATTCAATTCAATTAATTTAATATTATTTTCTTTAACATTTAATTTGATTTTTCTTAATAATTTTGGCTCGATAAATTTAAAAGTTTAAATACGGGGTTTTATATTTTTGTCCACAACCTGTAATATAAAATTTATTGAAAACAAAATTGAACTTAGAGTAAACTATTAAGCTCGTAAGTTTTGACACGTGCTTGAATCGACACTTGGAAGGATAATGAAGTCAACATATGTTCAGATTTACTTACCGATAACTTAGTTGTATTTTTTTTAGTTTTATTTAAACTTGTATTCTTTATATAATGAAATATTAGTACTTCATATTTCTAGTAAATAGTTTTTATTGGTTAATTTTCAATTAATATTATATTTGTTATTAGTTTATATTAAAGTAAATTAAATAACTAGAAAATCGTTTAAGGATGGAAAATACTAGCACCTGCATCTTAGGCCATCGGGTATGCATCGTAGGCTGGACGAGAGAGTTGACGTGGAGGCGTGAGGGGTGTAGCACACCACTCTCCCTAGGCATTAAGGGGCGTGAGAGCATTCACAACCATGCCTTATATTTATGTGAGTGTGTTTGGTATATTATATGGAATGATTTTGAGTGGTTGTGAGTGAAGGAGAGAGAAAATGTTATTGTGGATTGGTATATTTGAAGAATCACTGTACAATCCTTATAAATTTTTTAATATTTTTTAAAGTGGTTGTGAGTGAATAAGAGAGAAAGAAGTAATGATAAGGGTATAAAAAGTATTATTTAATTGAAAGGAGAGAGAAGAAGTAGTGATTTTTAGTGTAATTATATAGATAAAGATAAGGAATGGGATGTGAATGCTCTGAAGTGAGTGTCCATGGAGAATTCAACATATGTAACGAGTGATGGTGTATCCCTCTACACACAATTAATATTTTAATCATATTAAATCGAAAACAACTAAACAAGTGTGAGTGAAAGGGGTTGACGAATTCTTTGGTTTAGTGAGTGGGTGAAGTGAAGTGAAAGAATATGATCGATGTGAGTGATGTTACGTTTATATGAAGTGAATGGACGTTAAAGTACACTACATAGCCTTACAGAATGGAAGGAAAGAAAGTTTGAAATCTAATTGGATGTCTACGTGAAAAAGAAAAGGAGTTAGGGTTCTAGGGATGGAAAAGATGGACTCCCTTCCGCTAATTAATTATGATTTCACCTCACATATTTGGATATTGTTGACACATTCTTTAATGACTCTCTTTACTTTTCCTTACAACTGGGCTTGATCTTCTACAATAAATTGGCTTAGGTCAATATGCGACTAATTAACTTCACCATTCTCATATCGTTTAACAGCTTTTTATAACGGCAACGACCATCTACGCATTACCTAGGGAAGGTATGAACTTCTGACTCTTAGAAAACATTTCAGGTCTCTAATCATTATATTATTTTGTGATGGTTGTTGATAACATTTTAGGTATTAAAATTTTCTATAGATGATCTATTTTTATTACAACATGATTCGGATTTTATAGTATTTGGTGGTTGCAAACTGAATTCCTTGCAAGTCTTAGCAAAATTTCTTACTTTCTAAATTAACAAAGTGATAGGGCATTGATTGAGATCAATGTTTTTTTTAACGGTAAATGTACGACCCTCCTTCAGAGGATGTGTGTTATCTTAATCGGGCACACCTATCCGTTTACCGGCCGGGACCGCATCCCCAACCCTCTCAGGTGGAAACCCATTGCTGAGAAATCATCTGGCTCAACTCTAAACAATTTTTGTTCAGAGTGAGACTTGAACCCATGACCTTCCTTTTATTACATATCATAGGTAGCTCATATTAACCAGTTGGCCTATAGATCATTGGTTGAGATCAATCTTATACTTTGGTTTTTTTAGGATGACTATCCCATGATTAATCACTCAATACATGAATGATATTTTAGTACATGTTTATGCAAATGTTGACTCAGCTAGATATCCTAATTATCTTCCCTTGATAATTGATTATTGTGTCTTTTTAAATCCAACCTTATCATATAGAATTCCAAGAATCCACACTCTTTAGTGGATTGAGCACTAAAGCTTAGCATTGTAAATTAGCATATATTGTTTTTGATGTTTTATGTATTGTTTCTGTGTTACTTGGTTTACATGCATCTAATTGTGCTGCATCTACCCATATAATGGCGTATAATATTAAACCATATATATTGCGGTCAATTAAATATTTTATTAATATACATAATATCTTTAGATTAATCTGATATTGTATTCTTGGCATGACCATCATGTAAAATTCTTCGAGTTCATTATGTTTATGAAATTAATCAACTTATAAATATCAGGTTGGTTTCCATTAGATTTGATTATCTTCTACACGAGTCTCACTTTGCTACGGCCATTGATCTTCCAAAAGGATGTTAGAGCACGTATACCTGCATAGCAAGTAGGGTCGACTCTATAATGTAAGTTATGACGCATTGAGCTTGGGACCCCTAAAAAATAAGGGCCCCGTTTATAAAAGAATATTATAGTTGATTTTTGTATTATATGACTCAATTAAATTTTGAAGCGGAAATAACACTTGAAAGTTGAGTCACGATGAAAATTTTGATGATTTGTTAGGTTATGAAGAAACATAGCTACACAATTAACAAAAGCAAACGACCATACCTAAGTTTATTCTTCTCCGATTGATTTGATCGACTTCGTCTAGCCCTTTCTTATTTAAAGAAATCAACTATCAAGGACTTAAGTTAGTATACCAAAATTACTTTGATTTGTTGCTTTTGTTTAGATTGTGTTTTTCAAAAGTGCCTCATTTTTTAGTTCGATTGGGGCCCTAAAAACGTTAAACCGACCCTTATAGCAACATACCCTCTTCAACCTCTTCTCGTTTTAATCTTCTTAATTGTTATCCTTGTGGCATGATATTGCCATATGATCATCACCATGTGATGGCATGTGAAGGTATTAGTTGTAATTAGTTACAATTTGTTAGTCTAATTTACTATAGTGAGAAGGCTATGACATCCCATTTCTTGTTTTTCAATTCTAGAACTTAAAACTTTTCACAATGAACCAATTCAAATATAAATATTAATCAATAATAAACCATTAGTTGGATTATTAATCAATGTTAAATAAGCATATTGTTATATATTGATAAGTCTAGACCTTAAAATTGTATTTTGTTTTTATTGATAGTTTCAACTTCCAACTCCTTAATTTAAGATTTTAATTTCTAAAGGACCACTAGATTAATAGATCAATCATGCACATTATTTGGTAGCAATCATGACCGCGTGACGTGTGTAATATTGTTAGCTACTTCTATAAATTCAAGATCTGAATTGTAAATGTTTTCTTATTCATTTGTCAACCACATTTGTATATCCAATTAATTACAAAGTCAAAATAGCTATGGCAATTGCAAGTTGACCAAGATAGTTGTGTGAATCAAGATGCATGCATACAAATTGATAATCGTATTAGTTAGCATACATCTATAAACCACAAAATTGTATATTAAAAAATAACAACATTGACACCATTTAACTAAAACAAATTCAAGAAAACTACAAAAAAGGAAAATATAAAATAATATTTTCTACAAAAGAGGGAAGCATTTCTTGAACAAGAGATGGTTGTTGTCATTTTCATTTAATTTAGAAAAAGGTGGTGGAGAGGTTTGTTGTGATGTCGGCTCATTAAAGCATATAAAGTAAGTTGGGTTAAGAATGCATCATAAATAATTGCACAGATGAGTCATGAAAATTGCATAAGATGAGTTTTACCCATGGTAATTATGATATAATTTTTAGGAATAGTTTGATTAAGTAAGTTTTATTTGTTTATGAGTTTATTAAGATCTACTAGGAATACTTTTATAGAATTTATAAATTTAACGTGAGTCAAAATGAGCATGCATGCCCTTCACCATTGACTACCATTAGCACTTAACAGTGATCGCTACCACCACAACCACCATGTTTAGAGTTGTTGCCGGTCGTTTGCCGGTCATAAATACAAATATATATGTTGAAGCAGTTTTGATATGTTTTTTCCTTAAAAAATGAGAGCGTACAACCCGAGCTTATTTGTCAAAACCCTTTTGATCGACTTCAAACAGATTGATATTTTTTAAACCATTTATTTTTAACCCCAATCCTTAAGATATATAAAAAAATATGTTATTATCTCATCCTGCTCAGACCCTACTATTTGAGTGGAACTCACTGATTATGTTTGTTTGTTAATTTCAATCCCCATCCGTTTCTGACATCACCAACCCACATATTTTTCCACGCTTATTGAAATATATTGATAATATTAACGTTACCAATCATTTTATCTAATTGAGATTGTATGCTAGATTTAATGAATATTAAGGTATTAAACAAGTTAGAAGCTACAACCCTCGAGACAATCCACTAATAGGCAATTCGGCGGGGTTGGCGACACCAATAAACTACTTAAACTGTTAAAATAAAATTGCCTCGCAATATTTTACTTGTTTTCGACTTTTCATCCTGGTTAAATATAGAGATTTTCTTGTTATAGGTGATATATATATATATATATATATATATATATATATATATATATATATATATATATATATATATATATATATATATAAACCACTATCCCGATCAAGTGGCCCAAAATCATGACTTTTCGATCCTCCAAGAGTGATTCCATATATGGACACCTTATAAATTGTTATAATCAATTAATCATTATATTAGTTATGATTATATAAGATTTATGAGTTGAGGTTTGTTATGTAGATAAGAGTTATTATAATTATTTTTATGATAATGAGGAGTCATGATTAGATTAGGTTTCTTTTGTTATTCTCATATTTAAATAAATGATAGATATACTCACAATATCTAACGAGGTTTTTTGTCATTTTGTATAGTACTAGTGGGAATACCCGCGCGTTGCTGCGGGTGAGTTGCGCTTCATGTTAGGGCGTCTTGTGTGGCATCCTTAATATGTAATTCCTTTTCAAACTATGGTATATTGAAAAAAAACTTAAAGCTAAATAGCTAATTGGTAATACCTAAAAGCAGTCAGAAGCAAACTCGATCACGAGGACCACATAATTATAAAGAGTACCCCCAACAACTATGTAAATTTTACATATTTAATGCATGAAAATTTATATTTTACTCACCTAATACCCTTATCTTTAAATAATATAACAAATTATCAATTTATCATTCCATTTTCGAGAAGCAACTCCACACGAACAAATGGCTAAATGAGCATGTGGTGCAACCAGCTGAATAAGCAATACAAACATGATTTGAAGAATAAAACAAAAATCTTATGTTATATTACTGACCATATTGCACAAATCAACCTCTTGATCGAGTAGCCCTAATGGAATAACAATAGCATCATGATCGTCCACAGCCACATCAAATGCTTGCAATAAGCATTTAGCGAGTACATACAACTATGACCTCATACAGGACATGAAAACATTACTATTCAAGGCTTTCTTGGCATCAGTTGTAATTTCTCTATGCCATTAGGAAAACAAGATAAAGAACTTGTTATGCTCATAATACACAAAAGTATATCAACGCTCAAAAAAACATTAAGCGTTTAGTTTACCTGGAGCCATTATCACCAACACCATGCAACCAAACTACTGTTACGTGAAAAGTTTAAATGTTACTGCTAGCATAACTAAGGTTCGTATAGCATTTGGTAGAAAAACTCGTTACAAACTGGAAAAAAACAAATCAAAACACTTAGTAGTAATATTAACAATGAAAGGCATGCAGAGGAAATAAACTAATATAATAGATACAAGTAGAAGCAAAGGGACCTTATGTTATTTGGTTACCAAGCAAGGCAGCAAAGTAACTCTATCATAAACTGAAATCTCAGTTACAAAACACAACTCAAAACAAAGTTTTAGCAGCCCTGCACAATAATAAACCAATTTAATGAAAACCCTACAAAATAAAATATAAAAAACATTTAATCAAAACAACAGGCAAACATAATCACCATCAAATCAAAGATGGAAAATTAATAAGTAAATTTCATATCAACAACATAATTTGATTTTAACTTGCCATTTAGTCATAAGTGCATATATGGAGGTCTAATTGATCTTACCTCGCAAGACTATTTAAGTTCCTACATAAATGTATTTTTAGTTAGAATAATATTGTTTTTACTTTTTTAGTCTATTTAGTTAGTTAGTTGTTAGATTTTATTTCTTTTATAGCATAAAATTATGTCTTTACAACTTCCTAGCTTGTTGTGTCCATGACTTGCCATAAGGGGACCTGTTTAAGAGATATATATCCACATTGCAATCTAGTAGGACAATTCATCATGATAAAAAATCCAAAAATTACGTAGCTATTATTAGAGAATTTGATGCATACTATCAATGAGGGAATTTGAAGCTAAACGCACGTGGAAGCGAAATCAGAGACCTCCTTGCACCCAAAATAAAACAAAATAACCCAAATGTAGAAACACCCCTAAAATGAGTGTCCTACAAGCCACAAAGGGAGAAGCATATAATGTTAGTTCAATACCCACACACGCTCAATTATGATAATACAGAAACACTCAAAAATAGTCAGATTTTAATTTCTGATGTCAACCATCCATGACTTAAAATGCAAATATTGATATAGTTTGGTAAAAAATTGAAGTAATGTAATTCCTAATTCCAATTTAGTACCAAGTTTGCATAGTTATCAATAATAGAATGATATTCTTTATCACTTGAAAGTAACTATTATTGGCAACACATAGTGGGTATGGAACAAATAATCATGAACACAACCATTTAACATACATGTACCTTTGTCATAAAAATTTCATGTTCTGCAGCCTGTTTGGCACACAAGTAAACCTGCATAAATGAAGATACACACTCACTCTTATGTCTAGATTGCAAGTTTCAACTCTTCAGTAACATTTAATTAAAGCACACAAAAGCAGTCAATGGTCATAACTCATAACATATTAACATCATATTGATAAGAATATAAGCAATGTTAACCTTGCTGACAACTTTTCCTTGTGGGACAGTTTGCTTAGTGACAAGAGTTTGTCCAAGCATCTTCCCTACAAAAACATCAAAGTAAGATCAAATATGACCTAAAAACATTATCAATCCTCGAAAAGATCAACATGTGTACCAAGATGAGCCTGTACATATCATGTACTAATTGCTTAAATAGTTAAATAGATCAAATTGAAATGAATAATAAGTTAAAAACAATAAAATTACATACCAGCAATATCTTCAGCCTGTTCAGCCTTGGCAATGTGAACTCCACCTTGAAGACCACTTGTGAACTTCCCAAGGCGCCTTCCGCTAGCAAGGATTTGGCTCTTCACCACCAACTGAACCAAAGAAATCAGTGCCACTTGCTTATAATTTCAAGTTTTCAACTTAAATTTATTATTTACTAAAATAACCACTGGAGGACAAGAAACAAAGATCTCAGCTTTGAAATTTCGGCTTTGTGTGAAGTTGGAATTGCTAAAAATAATGAAAGAAGAAGTACCAAAAACTATAACAAAATAATTTAAAGATCGACCATAGAGTGTAAGGTGTATCATTTCACTTCTTGCTATTTACAAATAACAAGCCTCAGTCTTGGTTTTAGTGTTTTACTCCTTATGAATGCTGTTTAAACGTCAAAAAAAGAGTGGAGCGGAAATTTCATATATGACATTTTACCTCCTTCTCATTTGGGAATGTTGTTTGTATACCTTTCCGGACTTGTTCAACAGAAGAAACAGCAAAACCTTTCGGAACATTAATACCAAACTTGCTCATTAATTCAGCCCCCTAGTATTATAACCACTCGTCAGTAACCAATTATAGATGAAAAGAGGTGTCCCTATGTGAACAAAACACCACAGCTTTACCCTCCATCTTAAGTGACAAATGCAATGTAGGCACTGGTGTGTTGTGTAACTTGGGTTCAAACGGTTGTGACAGTCCAAAATCATTAGCAACATATCCTACATAAAATTTTTATTTGCAAGATTTAATTGACGTTAACATAACTAACATTCCCATAAAACTCAAACACGGACACACAGTCACCATGTAAGTAACACTACAACGATACGTACAAAGCTGAAAGCTTGGTACTCTGCTGCCATACTGCTCTGGATTTAAGAAATAACAGTGTACATGGTTTAAAAAGCGCAATTTCAAAACATGTGTAACACTTATTCTCAAAAACCAAACTAAAATAATGCATAATCAAGTTACAAAACAAGCTAAAGGAACCGAATCGCATGAATTTCATATTTGCCCTATTCAAATTTCTCCTTAATCTTCTGATGACCAAAATGTTGATTCAAAAACCCTAACTGAGCGTTTTCAGAAATACAATTTGTAGCAAATAAATTCAAAGTGAATCAGCGCTGGACCAACTACAAATTACCTAAACCGACATAAATCAGGCACAATCCAATGACACAGAGCAACACAAAGGAAGAAGATCATACCAGATCAAGGCGACATGCACTGGGATGTGGGTCATCGTCGTTGACAGTGGCTGTAGATCGATATATGTGTGGGATTGGAAACGGGTAGGGTGAATGAATCGGGAGTAATTGATATCATTCATTGAAAGCCAATAATTAAATGGAGGCTGATGTAAACGTTCGTGCAACCTAGGAAATTGAATGGAGAAGAAGATGAATGGCAAGGGGGTTTAATGGCATCATTACTCCCATAGTCACGCCGGTGCGTTGTAGGGCCGCCGACTGGAGCTCTTTGTGAAGGCGGAGGGTGAGGTATGGATGTCAAAGGGCGCGTCTTACATATTTGGGTAAATTGACGATTTTACCCATCCTTCCTCTATTATAAGGTAGTAAAGATAATAGACTTAGGGATTTTTTTTTCATTCTTCTTTTCTTTCTCTTTACACTCCTCTTTGTAGCGTTTGCCTTTAGGTTATGATTGGTTATCGGTAGAGTTAGACAAAAGAAATTTAAAAATGTGATTTTGGATCATAATGGGTGTTTTAAAAATAAAGATGGGTTAGAATGGATTAAATAAAAAACACACGGTGGTCAAGATGGATTAAAAGCCTTTTTGAAAAAAAAGAAACATAGGTCAAGATGAGTTTTCAAAATTAGATCTACAAGTTTAAGTCAATGTTTCTTTCACTCAAACTGATCGCCTCCGTCGCACAAGGCAGCACCGCACCACCACCACCACACCACCGCATCACCACCGGTCCACCACACCACCACCGGTCCACCACACCACCACCGCATCACCACCGGTCCACCACACCACCAACACACATACAACTTCCCACCTCTGTCGAGTTTCATCGCGCATCACCACCGATCCGCAGCGTCACCACGAGTCCGCCGCGTCGCCACGGGTCCGCCGCGTCGCCACGGGTCCGCCGCGTCGCCACGGGTCCGCCGCGTCGCCACGGGTCCGCCGCGTCGCCACGGGTCCGTATATGCATCTATCAATATGTGCTGTTGGATTGTTGATGCTTCTATCTATTATAGATGAAGTCTTATATGTATCTCTTTGAGCTCGTATATGCATCTATCTATATGTGTTGTTGGATTGTATAAAACTAGTAAAATAGTGTTGTTTTTTTTAAATGATCCATCCTGATCCGAACTCATCCTGATCCAAACCCATATTGACCCAAACTCATCCTAACCTTTTTTTCTAAATGACTTATCCTAACCCAAACCCATCCTGACCCAAATCCATCCTAACCTAACAACCAACCCAATCCAACCCATCCATTTTTTCACCTCTAGTTGTCAGCTTTCTTCCTCAATCACCACCTTGTGTTAAGACTTTCTTACTTTTCTTATTTATCATCCTTCCTCAGTGACACATTATACGCATATGCAGATTATGTTTTATTTTTTATTCTCACTTCGTCGTGTCGCACCATACCCATTATTTCATACTTTTTGTCGTCCTTAATTATTATGGTGTCGGATCCATCACATATTTGTCTCCATGGAGTTTCTGTTTACTATATATGTTTTCAAGATTGCATTTTTTTTTCTTATACCAACATTTTTATTGTTTTTGCTTCCGTCTAATCATCAGATTCCTTTCGTTCCAACTCCAGAAGAGTATATTGATAGAATATATTAGTTATGATTCATTGTGTAAATAAGATTTTTAGGCATTATCCTTGTCATAATTTGGTGTTATTATTAGATTAAGTTTTCTTTTTAGTTGGTTAAATTTTTATGTAATTGATGAATAATACGAAAATATCTAAAGGGTTTACATTATTTTATAATCACATCTACTTATTTTATCAAATTTTATGATGAAAACTAATTTCTTTCACCTTACTATATTTTTGAAAGTTTAGGGGTCAAAACGAAACCTGAGCATACAAGTGAACTTTTCCGAATATTGAGGGTTGTTGCTTTAGTTATGATTTACAAGTCAATATTTGGATTTTATTAAGTATTCATAGTTGCTAGTTAAACAATTTTACTAGATTACGTGACAAAAATAGTTAAAATAAAAAGGAAGATGTTATAAAGCATACCATAGTGTTGGCAATGGTAATATGTATGTGTATAGCAGGGATAATGTAAGAGAAAATAAGAACGAAGATGAGAGAACAAGAGAATATATAGAACGATAAATAGAATATTATTATTATTATTATTGCCTTACGGACTTGGTACAAAAAGAAACTCGATATATCTTCTAAATTGGTGCACAATTGATCCTTCTACTTTCTAATTGTTACAAAATCATCACAAATCTTTTTCTCTATTTTTTTTTTCAATTATGGAAACTCGATCTATGTACAATTAGGTGTGCTTTCGAGTCTCCCGATGTTCCTTAATGATTCTTTTATCCCTCTCTTCTTCGACTAAAACTGTTAAAAGTTATTAAACATCAATCTAAACTGGTGTATAAATTATCTCATCTTCAAAAAATGATCAACCTCCGCATCCAAATAGGATATGATATATTGTCTCAAGGATACGAATGCTTAATCCATCTCAATCAGGTTACGAAGTCTTCTTTCGACCGTTTCTTTTTATAACTGATTTTTACGAGAAAGTCTTATCGGCAAACCATTTTGAGGGAGGGCAAATGGAGCATAGTGAATCTCATTCTGTGGGCCAACCATCGACCACCTGTGGATAATTATAGAAACTTTATTAAAACTTGAAAAACAGATAAGATATTATATGCTACTCATGAATATAAATAGCTACATGGTAACTAAAATTTCATTAAAAATTATAATGAGATGAGTCTCCTATACCATAAGGAGAATATATGCATATGTGTATGTGTTTTTCTAATCTAAAACTATAGTTTGAATTTCCAGATTTATTTATTATTTTAATATATATCCCCTTAAAATAATGTAATTTTGTAATTTTAAGAATTGGGTACATTTCACCAACCTGTACTTTGTAGTCATGTGATGTATGAGCACTAACATATCCAGCTTGGCAAGCTCATTCCCAGGACATGAGTGGGACCCATTGCCAAATGGCATAAATGTATTGGGCTTTGGTGCCACCTGTCAAAATAATATCATATTCAATTTCCCAGCCAACTAAATAAGAACGTGCCATATTTATAGGTCATCAAAGAAATAAAAAAAAAAATCCCATTTTTTTATTTATTTCATTATATAAATTTTTTAATCTAAATAGCTTTAATTATGATTTTCACCTCAAATCTTGACGGGTCAAACTTCTCCGGCTCCGGAAAATTATCCGGACTATGATGAATGTTTCTAAAAAGTGGCAATACCTTCCATCCTTTCGGAATCAAATACCCTGTAAACAGATCAAACAAAAGTATTCAGTAAAATATTGTACGGTTTAGAATAAACTTTTCTTCTATCATATGATATAATAAGACTCTCTCATTGTGTATATATAATATATTTAATTAAATTTATGTAAAGAAAAACAAACCTTCAAATTCAACATCTTCAACAGCTTCTCTAAATGTAAAAGACAATATTGAAGCAACTCTGAGGGTTTCTTGGATGACTCTTGAAGTCACAGGCATCTTCTTGGTATCTACCCAAGTCAAACACTTGTCATCTTTCTCTTTCATTATCCCCTCTTGTTCTTCCTGAAAACTCAAACCCATAATGCCCATTACAAAATTGTCATCAAACACTCAAAACAGTGGATGTTAATGTCCAAAAAGAATAATATCTTACAGTAACAGCTTGTAAAACACTGGGATTTTCAGCCAGATACTTGATGATCCATGTCAAGACACTAGCAGTAGTGTCCCGAGCTGCGAAGATCACGCCGATGACGTTATCGGCGATTTGTTCGTCAGAGAGTCCTTCTTTCTCCTCCATGAAAGAACCCAACAAATCGTTGTGTTCTTTGTTCGTTTCTCTTCGTAAAGATAAGATTTTGGCTAAGATCTGAGCTAATTCTCTCCTCGCCTTCATCGATCTGTGGAACAACGTCCCGGGTAGATTAATCGGCATCGAATTGTACCCTTTTTCGAGAATGTAATAACACCTTTTCAGATCTTCTCTGTAGAGCACCTCGTCGTGCCCGAAGATCGAAAGCAACGCCACATTGAATGTGAACTGCAATACAACAATCAGATCATCAGAACAATTTTTCAGATTCAGTAAAAATAAGCCCCCTTAAAATAAAACCCTATATATACACAAATGTATTAATATAACGATAACTATTATAACAGTAAACAAAATAAAATTAAATATATAAAATGTTTGTAATTTGGGGGCCATGCATCATATATGATTGTTCATTCTGCACACCCTTAAAAGACAAAACAGACGCTAGAGCGTCATAATTCAAAACTTACTGTTTTCATCTCTTGAAACGTGTTGACGAGCCGGTCCTCCCACGACCGGAGCGAATCAACGGCAATAGAGTCGATATCGGGCACGATTCCTCTAACGGACTCCGGCGTGAACGCGCGGAGAACAATCCGACGCAATTTGAGATGGTAATCACCCTGATGAAAGAAAATCGCTTGTTTCCCCAACATTCGTTCTTTACTCGCCGGAAATGTAGGCTTAAACAGATGCGATTTCGTCACAAGCACCAGTTTTGCAGCAGCAGGGCTGGAGATCATCACGCACCGACACCCCAACACATGGGTTTTAAAGATCGAACCATACCTGCAACAAATTCATCAACAAATTATTTTCCTTAGGTATCAAATTTTTTAACAGCAAATGTACGACTCGATATTTGTTATTTTAATGAGGTCACCTATATATTTTTAGTTGGGACCGTGAAATTGAAAAGATTAACTTACTTTTTGACTTTGGATGCGAAGAAGACATTGGGGTTTTGGGAGTAGAGTTGAAAGGTTTCGCCGATGTAGGGCCAGCCGAGGGTGCCCGGCGGAAGGGGGAGGTGTTTCCGGCGGCCGTGGGCGGCGGAGGAGAGGAGGAAGAGGGTGAAGATGATGATGATGATGATGGTGATGAAATACATGGTGGTGGTGGTGAAGGTGGAAGAGGGGGAGTGAGGGTGTATTTATAAGGTTGATGGTGAGCATACAGCTATAGATGTATATACACTTGGATGTGGATGGGAAGAAGGGGGAAGGCAAGTGTTACATATGTTTTTATTATATTATATGTCTTTATTTTTTTTTTATTTTTTTTATTTAAGTTAACCACTATTTCATAAAACTAGATTGACACGTCACCAAATAAAACCATGTATATTAATGCGTCATCATAAGTCATAAATTTAAGGTTATTCCCGTGAGGAAATTCATCTTATACGAGAAAATCTTTTAATCCAATCTCGATAATTTCTTTTATCACATGTGATATTCAAACATAAGAACTTTCATATTAATTATTAGAGTTAATCTCGGTTTTGGTCCCTGTGTTTTGCAAATTAACTCCACTTGAGTACCAACGTTTATTTTGTTTCCATTTGAGTACCAAATTTTAAAAAAGTTGTTTGTTTCAGTCCAAATTTCTAACGGTGTTAACATTTTCTGTAAGATTTTTGTAAAAAGACCAAAATACCCTTAAGGGCTATAAAAATATCACCATCTCCACCACACACCACATACCACCACCACCACCACCACCACACACCACCGCCACCACACACCACCGCCACCACACACCACCGCCACCACACACCACCGCCACCACACACCACCGCCACCACACACCACCGCCGGCACACTCCACCGCCACACACCACCGCCACCACACACCACCGCCGGCACACTCCACCGCCACACACCACCGCCACCACACACCACCGCCGGCACACTCAACCGCCACACACCACCGCCACCACACACCACCGCCGACACACTCCACCACCACACACCATCGAATAGAAAATGTTACCCCTCGCTGCATTTCCAGCAGCTGTCTTCTTCGGTAACAAAACAGGGTTAATGTTCGGAAGAACACCACCATGAGCAATCGTCACCCCCGCTAACAATTTCCCCAACTCATCATCGTTCCTAATCGCCAAAAGCACATGCCTTGGGATTATCCTGTTCTTCTTGTTATCCCTCGTTGCATTTCCAGCCAACTCCAAAACCTAAATCCAAAAGATTCAAAACCCATTAGAATGTGATTAAAACAAACCCAAATCAACAACAGGATCAGAAACAGATGACCTAAACCCTAACCTCATCGACACCAGATCAAACTGCACCAAATTATCCTCCATCTGACGCCCTCCGATCACCACCAAGCTCCTTGGCCTCTCACCCATAGCGAACCAGCACCACCCGCCGCCTCACAACCGTCGCCCCCTTCGCACAACCACACCTGCGAACTGTCCGATTGCAACCATCACCATCTCTGACCGACACCAACCTCATCTCTATCGACCCTCGAATTCGACCCATTGAACCCCCAAATCACCTTCAACCGACCGCAACCACTTGAACTTCGATCGAAAATTCTTGATTTCGGGTTCACCGGAGTTGAGAGATCGAGAGAGACAGAGCATCGAGAGATTGAGAGTGAGTTGGACCTTCCTGATCGGAGGGGAGGCTTTGGATCCGGCGGTGGTGTGTGGTGGCGGTGGTGTGTGGTAGCGGTGGTGTGTGGTGGTGGTGGTGGTATGTGGTGTGTGGTGGAGAAGGTGATATATTTATAGCCCTTAGGGGTATTTAGGTCTTTTTTAAAAAAATTTAACAGAAAATGTTAACACCGTTAGTCAAAAGGACTGAAACAGACAACTTTTTTAAAATTTGGTACTCAAACAGACAACTTTTTTAAAATTTGGTACTCAAATGGAGACAAAATAAACGTTGGTACTCAAGTAGAGTCAATTTGCAAAACACTGGGACCAAAACCGAGATTTACTCTAATTATTAATATGCATGACCATTGTTTACTGTTTAAGATTGTTATTATTGTAAAATTTCTTTGTAAATTTTTGTTTTCTAAAAAAATTAAATGAACTAACCGGGACATGTGTAAACTGTGTTTACAATTTGATCGATTTTTTTAATTTGAGCATCTATACGGCACAGACTGTTGGGCCATAAAGAAATCGCACGAGAGACAAATAGAGGTCACAGAAATGCGAATGCTGAGGTGGATGTATGGACACACAAGATTGGATCGGATAAGAAACGACGTCTTTCTCCAGAGGCTAGAGGTGGCTTGTATCACAGAAAAAATAAGAGAGGAAAGATTAAGATGGTTTGGGCACGTGAAGAGGAGAACGATGGCAGCACCTGTCCGAGCAGTGGAGAACAACAGCTTAGAGGGTAGGAGGAGTAGAGGTAGACCTAGGTTGACTTGAGACGAGGTTATTAAGAGGGATATGATAGACTTGCATCTTTCTGAGCACATGATCGAGGATAGGAGTGAGTGGAGGCGTAGAATTAAAATTAACGACTTTTAGTGGCTTTTGTGGGAGGGAAGTGTATAGGTGACATATGGCCGGACCCCACACGTTAAGTGTACTTTTCATCATCTACCCTTTTTGGGTGTTACATGCCGTTTTTTTATGTGCGCATTATCTAATTCTTCATGTGATATTTACCTTTGTGTTGTATGCTTTGTATTATGATTGTTATTGTTATTACCTTTGTTAACGAGTCGGGGGTCTCTTCGGAAGCGGTCTCTCTATCTTTCAAGATAGAGGAAAGACTTGCCATCATCTACCCCTCCCAGACCCTGCTCTTCAGCGGGATACACTGGGTATGTTTGTTTGTTTGTTTGTTTGTTTGTTTGTTTGTTTGTTTGTTTGTTTGTTTGTTTGTTTGTTTGTTTGTTTGTTTGTTTGTTTTAGGTAAATTTAAAAAATAATAATAATCTTAAATAGTAAACAGTATTGATACATATTATTAACTAAGAGTCTAAGAGCATTCACAATTCATCTGTCATACACATTCTTATAATGATACTAAATATCACTTCTTTTTCTTTCTTTTTTTCAATTAAATGATATGTTTTTATACATTTATCATTATATTTTCTCTCTCAACCACTCAAAACCACTTTCAAAATTATTAAAAATATATAGGGGTTGTACCGTGTTTCTTCAAATGTAGGAAAACATGTTACAATCCCCATAAATTTTCTACATCTTTCATTCATAAAGTTCACAACCATCTCCCATAATATAGGATATGAACTCACACACATATATATATATATATGAAAAACAGGTTGTGAATGCTCTAATACCTTTGTAAGTTAATAATTTTTTAAAATATGTTATCGTGAGTAATGACTTGTTTCATTAAATTCACTTAGTTTTAAGACGCTTAACCTTTGTATAAAAGTTTATTTAACATTGAAACACCAATTAAAAGTTGAGTGGCTTTAATAAAATAAAACATTTTAAGTTACGCTTGTGAAACACCTATGAACACATGACATACATACATTATCCTTCAACTTAAATACATTACTTCAAACTCAAAGACCATTTAACAACAAACTCAAAGGCTGTTAAAATTCAAGGGGGGCATGACATATAAATAGTTGTTTTTTATAATGCTCAAACGACCATTTAGCTTGCCAAATGTCATTTTACATGTTTTCAAACGGATGTTACCGGTGTCGTAAGATTAGATTGGAGGTGATGTAGGTATAGTTGGCCTTCGTAATTGTAAGAATCGTAAAATAATAATCAAACTTATAATATTTTCTTTAACAAAAACACTCATTATATATTCTATTGGTTGTGCGGCTCGTTAAAAGTTTTGAGTGGAGTAAATTTACTTATAAAGGGATGAAAGTACAAAATATGAAAGTGTAGGGGTTAAATGTGTAAATAGGAGTTGTACGGAGTGGGTTTGATTGAAAGACAGTTGTTATTAGATGAAGGCAACAAAATTCTCCCTCCCAACACGCCCTTTCTGCATTCTAACTGTCACGTCCCCACCCATACTCCTATTTTACATAACATATTGAATTTTTATCTCCAAATGATATTAAACATCAAATCAAATATACAATATATGGAGCATGCCTTATATGCAAATCAAATATGCTATATTAATTTTGATGAGAGAAGTTAGAATAACAAAATATCCTTCAACTGGGGAAAAGATGGAAACATGTTTGTTGTGATGTAAACATATTATATATCGTATAAGAAAGTATGATATGTTTAAAATAAAATTAATATCTAAGTGATTTATACATACTTTAAGTGATTTATAATAATATAAAATAGTTTTGTTATATAGATGAAACACATAGAAGATAATCATATAAAATAGTCAAACTAAATACATACTTTAAGTGATTTATAATAATATAAAATAGTTTTGTTATATAGATGAAACACATAGAAGATAAATATATAGAGGACTTTCGCATACAAGATTTGTATACCTCAAATATTACTCTAGTCATGATTTTATGTAACTTTTGAGACAATTCGACTTCACTAGTCGGTTGCGATTTCCTACGATAGGGTAGAGATGAAAGACCGGTGAGATAGTTGGGTTTTGTAATGGAGTACTTATGAGGTGTTTCGAATGAACAAACCCGATTATGCAATATCGGTTATATATACTCTTATATATGCGTATAATGTTTTTTAAAATCATCAGGTTACGAAACTTTAAGAATTTTTACTTCTATTCTATTTTTCTGGTTCTAATTCAATTTAAAAATGTTGCAACTTAAATAAAGTTAATGTTGATGATTTTAGTATTATTTAGCAATTTTGGTGAAACTAGAATTACTTTATGACAAAAGGAGAAGTCATAAGTAAACCTCAAACAATTTGGTAAGCATGTAGTGCACACTTGTTTTGATGATCTTATGATTCATAGTGCTATAGATCCGTTGTCATATCAAGTGGCGAAGCCAGGCAACGCCCCTGACTAGGGTTAAGAAATCTATACTTTGAAAGGAATGTGTTTACTTTTAAAGTAGCTATGAAAAACTGTAATGGTTAAAACTAACTGTCAAATCATTTTCAAACCACTGTGATTTAAACACACATTATATTTATAAAAAACAATCATTAATGTCACTAGATTAAAAGATGGCCTAATTCTTTTAACTTTTAACTTCTATTTTGATTGTCTTATTTGAAAATTTTTTAAAACAAAACATATATTGTAACAAAATTTATGTATCGACCATAACCTAATTCTTACAAATAATACTTTAATTGAAGTATAACAAACTTACCATATAAAAAAGAAAACCGAAGGTGCTATGTGTTCCAGTTTTATTCTATTTTTAAGTTATTTTACCAATATAGTTAGACAAAACTTTGCATGTAAAATTTGTTTCTCATTATATTTACCTAATTTTAGGTAGCTTCCAAAACCACATTAGGAATAATATTATACGTGGCATTCAAATTAGCTTGGCAAGAGGGGTGCCAAAAACTATACCTAAAATTAGCTAAAATTCTAGAAAATCATGAAAGTAGTAGAAGATTTTTCTATTTCTTTTTTATTAAATGTTTGATAACGTATACACTTGGCTCACATATGCCACCTTCTTCGAACGAAATGCATGCAAGTTAAAAATCATGACGTCATCGCATCACCTCTTGACATCACCTTTTGTTTGTGTATATATATAGGGGCGGCAAAATCATTTTATGGACGTAAAACAAAGTTAAATCTGATAGTTTATTTTCAGATGTCATTGCTATAACAATATACGACAGTTCTAGTATTCTTTGTTAGTGGTAGAAAAATATATAGGTTCGTTAAATTAGGATAAGCCTATGTATATAAAAGATAAATTTATGCCTATTTTTTTTATTAAAGTAAGATTGGATGAGAATTCAATATATTTAGGTTCAAACCAAAGAACGTGTGTTGAACTCTGAACATAAGCCATCGTAGGTATCATAAACTGTATCTACCAAAGACAAAATGTTACTATTCATTTTATTTTGAAATTAAGTGTATATGATTTTCAGATGTCATTGCTATAACAATATACGACAGTTCTAGTATTCTTTGTTAGTGGTAGAAAAAATATATAGGTTCGTTAAATTAGGATAAGCCTATGTATATAAAAGATAAATTTATGCCTATTTTTTTTATTAAATTAAGATTGGATTAGAATTCAATATATTTAGGTTCAAACCAAAGAACGTGTGTTGAACTCTGAACATAAGCCATCGTAGGTGATGTGTGATTTATATATAATAATTAAATTAAAAATGAACGATCGACACAACTTAGTTTTAAGGAATATCCTAAACTAAATCACACAAAACAGGCAAGTGTACCTGGTCTATGTAGTGTAGTAAAGGCAAATCCAGATATCGAACCACGGAACACTCTCTACGGCCTCTGATACTAAAAGCTTATCGACTCCTAACCTGTTGATTAAAAAAAATTTAAGACAATTAAATTTTAAATTAAACTAAATTACTAAATTAATTAAATTAACTAAATTAACTGAATTAATGAACTAAAGGAAATGGCAAAATGATACGAACTCTCTCAAATGAGGAAAAGCAACTATCTAGACTAGGAATCCTATTGGTGAATCTAAACTCTCGGGAATTGGATAAATGATTGGTTTCCAGATTTTAAAATTACACTTACTAAGAAATACACTCGGCAATGCTAGATTACCTCTCGGCCTCACTAACGCAACCTAATGAATTTCTAGAAAATGTATGAAGCTTACGAGGTTGTCGGTTAAATCTCCTCTCGGTTTCATTAACCTAAAGATATTCAAGTGTTCAAAGAATTGTTTATCTTTCGATCTCACAACTCACAATGCATCCTGAAGTGTAAGGGAATGCAAGAAACGACCTAATGATATTGATTTTAACTCAAGATAGCAAGAATTACCAAGTTATTTGAGGTTAATTCACTCTCGTGCAACTAAGTCCCTAAAACTCAACAATCAAGACTATATGATAATCTATCTCCTCTCGGTCTCAAGATTAATTAGCTTACTGATTTTAAATCAATTAAGATACCTAATTCTGTGGTGATCTACGTCTAGAATCAATCACAAATTAATCAAAACACAAAGTCAAGATTAAAACATGCAAACCTTAATCAAAAGTACAAAACTAATCAATCAAAGCATACACGGAATAAGGTCAGCCATAATTCATTACAAATCAGCAAACTTTAACATCAAAATCAACAAATCAAAAGGTTTTTACTTGAACATCAACCTATCAACAAGAATCCAATACCCGAAAATTAACGATTCAACCAATATTCATCTCTAATCTAGATAGTTTACGAAATTAGCTACTCATGTTCTCAAAACAGGAATAAAAACAAATTCCAGCAGCAAACATCGCTTAAAAACAGGTTTCAAACAAAGAACAAGATGAACAAATCGAATTAGAAGTGAACTAAACCGAAAAGCTCTTCAAAATCTTGGTTCTCTTGCCCAAAAGCTCCTCCAAAGTGATTTTCGTTCGTATTCTACCACTCCTTTTCGTCCAAAACGTCTGCTCTCTTTTTTTTTCTCGCAAGATGTGTTTAAATATGTGAAAACTAGGGTTTTGGCCGTCTTTGAACGATGCGGCCCGCATCGTTGAGATGATGCGGGCCTCTTCGGCTATAAATCCCCAATTTCTTCTTTAAAACTTCACTTCTTCATTCTTCTTGCACGGGTCACGGTTTTTTGTCCTTTTTCTTCCGTTTCTCATCTTTTCCTACAAAGTTCATCACACAAATCATTAATGCCTATTTCTCATCGTTTTTTATATAAAAACGTCTAAATGTGGTTATATTTTCAACGAAAAACAAGATGTGTTTTCAACACATCAAAAATCCCCACACTTAAACTATTGCTTGTCCCTAAGCAATATCCTAAATCTCAAATAACAATCAACAAGACAAAACCTGAGAATACTTGAACCAAGTTAACACCATTTGCTTTTCTTAAAACATGAATAATTTTCCAAGAATATCACCAAGTTCAACCTAACAAGTGAACTTAAAAGTATTTGAAAGATTTGACGCTTAAACAGGCTTAGTAAGTAAAGAACTTTAAACCCACAACATTTCACAACTCCTCACAAATAACACTCCTCTCGTTTTATTTTTCTGGACTAGCAAAAGATGTGCTAGTATTTTTTTTCTGCGATACTCTCAGTACCAAAAATGACCCAACATTAACATAAGCTTGTAAAGGAATCCAATTTCCACCTAATAACAATCAAACATGCACAAATCAAGTAGGACTTCAAACGAGCTGTAACGGGGCTCGGGTTAAGGGTAGGAATAAACAAAGGGAATACGAAGGGCCAAGGCGTTAGAAAAATCCGGCTTCATTAGGCTAATTCTACACAAAACAAAAACAAAACTTGGGATAAAACATGGATCCCGCACTTACTCTAACTTTAACAAACTAAAGACCAAAAGCTAGGATCAAAATTAGATCCAAAGCTAACAAACATTCTAAATAATTGCAACTTTCTCTAATAACTCTTTTTTTTCTTTTCTGTTTTTTTTTTTTTTTTTTTGATTTTTTTTTTATTTTTTTATTTTTTTTATTTTTTTTTTTTTTATTTTTTTATTTTTTATTTTTTTTTTGCATAACTTCAACCAGTAAACATGCAATCGAAACAACTACCACTAATTAATAACTCTAAAGCTATAAATACTATTAGACACTAATTTTTTTTTTTTTTTTTTTTTTTTTTTTTTTTTGCATAACTTCAACCAGTAAACATGCAATCGAAACAACTACCACTAATTAATAACTCTAAAGCTATAAATACTATTAGACACTAACTTAGCCGAATTTTCTAAACACACGGGTCAAAACAAACAGGTTTTCACAAAACGAAGGTTATGGGCTAATATGGGTGTAAACAAAAAGAACGGGTACAAAAGCTCAACAGGGCTCACTAGTGGATATTGTGAAGGGTAGGACAAACACAGGTTTCAAACAAGGTTCAATCCTAAGTGCCCCTATCATTTTTGTGCATATTCAAAAGTTCAAGGTCTCAACTAGTATATCCTCGACAAGTTCTAAAATATGCATGGTCATTTGGCATAAACACTCAACAAGCAAATGCATGAGAAATGCATATAATATCTGAATCGAAAGGCTAAATCTCACACATTACAATGAAGGGGAATGGGTATAAGTTGTGAAAAATTGCAGGATCATTATTCTTTAACCTACCTCACACGCTTAAACGTTTAACCAATTTTTTTTTTACTTTAAAAACAACTGTTAGGCAAAATTAATCATATTCTCAGCAAATTCATCATGTTTAATACTTCACTCACAAACATTAACCGGATCTCAAGTTACAATTAAGTACATGCAAGTTTCATTTTTTTTTTATTTATTTTTTTCAAATAACCCACCATCCCCACACTTAAACTGAACATTGTCCCTAATGTTCACAAAGGAAACATAAAGAAAACAAAATCATAAAGTGAGAAGATGGAAAAAAAAAAAATGAAACTCCCCTGTTAACTGCAACGTTCAGATGTTTCTCTTGTTCGCGCATATCTGGGACATACATTAATATCTGATAATCTGAGCATATAAACAACACATCAAAGGCATCATATCATAGGAAATAAGAAACATAGAATATATACAATCAAGCCCAAACCGTGTCACAATACACATCCCTACTATATCGAGAATTATGTACAACCATATCGAATAAAGTAAAAAAGTAAAATAAAAATTAACCCAATAGATACGGCATCTGACTACGCGTCCTGGTGTGCTCCGGATCCGGAGGTGCTGTCGTCGGGATGTCGCAGGTGTGCCGGGAGTCTGTGCGGGGGCGCATATGTTACATTCCTTGCTGACCATCTTGGCGTATTCATTCCATACCCCGCGGCAGATTTGACATCGGTAGAGCCTACCAAGAGGATTTCGTGGGAGGATCTACATCAGATGCAGATTGTAGAGGAGGTCGATGAGGTTAGGAGATTTATAGCCCCCAGGGAGATAGGAGTAGAACCACCCCCTCATAGGCGAGATAGGGTTCGGCGTAGGGCTTGAGTTCCTGAGGAGCCCGCTGTTCCTCCGGTTACTCTACAGATGATTTACGATGAGCAGATGCGCCAGAGGGCTGTACAGGAGCAGCTGGTCAGAGGGCAGGAGCAGATTATCATAGAGCAGCGCCGCCAGTCACGCTTGATAGAGTACATGATGGGTGATTATAATTAGTTGGATTCCCCGTGTATAGTTTGTATAATAATTGCATTATTTATGTTCGCTTTTATCTCAGAATTCGTTTCTATTGATCAATTGTGGGTTTTGTAGGATCCCGAGCATAAAGATAGCATTTTGGAGCTTAAAAGAGTCTTAACGAGATGCCGGGATCGAGCCGAGGAGTTTGGAATTAAAAGAATTAAAAAATTCTGAGTTTTGCTTCTCTCGCGCTACGCGCCAGCCGGAGGGAAACTCCTCGCGCTACGCGAGGGGTGGAAAAAGCTGCGAAATTACCCTTTTATCCCTCATTAACCCGTGGATCTACCCGAGATGCCACCCGACTATTTTGTCGGGTTGCGAGGTACGTCGCGTCACGCGACAACATGTGGGGAACTCCTCGCGCTACGCGACGGGTGCTAAAATCGGCAAAGTTGTTTAAAACTCAAACCAAAACCCTAATTCGAGTAGTAGGACATTATTGGACGATTGGGAGCGGCTGAGGACGATCATAGGCGATTTCCAGGAGCTTGGGAGCAAAGGATTGGAGATTTGGAGCTAGGAAGTGAAGATTCGAAGACTTAATCGTCCCGGTTTTTACGTTTCTCTTCTTAGTTTTCATTCCTTTGTAATCAATGACTTCTTCCATGACTTATACTTCTGTTCTGATCATGTTTAGAGGCTAAACTTCTGTAGCTTCCTAGGTTTTGATGATTATGCATGTTTAACTTACTATTCTTTCGGTTTTTGGATTGTGCTTGTGTTTAAAGTTAATGATAATGATTTGGTTTGCATGATCAGTTGTGTACGTGTATTTAGATCTGTTCTTGTGATTGGTTTATTGCTTCACGTGTGTCTTGATGAATGTCTTTCATATAATGGATGCATGCTAGATCGTTTACCTAGGGTTTGCGGTTTCTAGATGATTTGGTAGACGTATTGAATCATTGAAGTGATTTATCTTGAATTGAACTAACTAAATATGCAACTAATCTTAATACTGTGAGGTTAATAGATTATCAGGTTGTCTTGTGTGATTGATTGTTAGGTTAGAGTCTCTGTGAGGAGTTCGGTCTAGTTCCCCTTTCATATCATAGTTTCCTGAGTCTGATTAGGCATTCCAGATCTATCCCCTTACCTTTAGGTATTGTGACACTCGCGCCGTGAGGTAGAGTTTCTTTCGGGTGTGTCGTTAGCTTAGTTGGAGAACCTGTGAGGGTAATCCACAAACCGGTGTTTTATCGGCTTATTAGGTCAATCTAGTTGCTTCCCTTGAAAGTGTCGAGGTTTCTCTAAGTCCCTTTTAAGTTAGTATCTTCAGATCCCGGTTACACAAGTCTTTCCAAAACCGTTAGGAGAAAAGCCAAAAAACATGTATAGGATTCTTACCTAGGTAGTGATTTCTTCTCCTGATTTAAATCTAGTCAATTCCTTATTTTCTGTCCAGTATTAGTTCTTTTAAAGTAATTTAAAACAAACCCCCCTCATTTACTTTCATTTAGTATTTTTAGTCGAGTCTTAGGTAAGTTCAGTTTACGTTTTCCATACAGAAGTCTTTGGGTTCGATAACTCGGACTTAATAGCTATTCTGCAGTCGACCGGTACACTGCCGGTGCTTGTGTTTAAAGTTAATGATAATGATTTGGTTTGCATGATCAGTTGTGTACGTGTATTTAGATCTGTTCTTGTGATTGGTTTATTGCTTCACGTGTGTCTTGATGAATGTCTTTCATATAATGGATGCATGCTAGATCGTTTACCTAGGGTTTGCGGTTTCTAGATGATTTGGTAGACGTATTGAATCATTGAAGTGATTCGTCCAATAATGTCCTACTACTCGAATTAGGGTTTTGGTTTGAGTTTTAAACAACTTTGCCGATTTTAGCACCCGTCGCGTAGCGCGAGGAGTTCCCCACATGTTGTCGCGTGACGCGACGTACCTCGCAACCCGACAAAATAGTCGGGTGGCATCTCGGGTAGATCCATGGTTAATGAGGGATAAAAGGGTAATTTCGCAGCTTTTTCCACCCCTCGCGTAGCGCGAGGAGTTTCCCTCCGGCTGGCGCGTAGCGCGAGAGAAGCAAAACTCAGAATTTTTTAATTCTTTTAATTCCAAACTCCTCGGCTCGATCCCGGCATCTCGTTAAGACTCGTTTAAGCTCCAAAATGCTATCTTTATGCTCGGGATCCTACAAAACCCACAATTGATCAATAGAAACGAATTCTGAGATAAAAGCGAACATAAATAATGCAATTATTATACAAACTATACACGGGGAATCCAACTAATTATAATCATATCAAATATCCCCACACTTACCTCTTTTTCGTCCCTGAAAAAGACTTATGCAAATGGAATCATAGTCAAGTTTAAATCTGATTTCCAACATTTAAGTTTAATTACTTATTAAAGTTTACTAACGTGTTGACCGCGATCACAAGGTATATTTGTCCATTTAAACCCAACCACCGATCATCCAAGTCCCCAAGAGTATAGCATTTAGGTTCAAGTATTCTATTTTATTAATTATGAATTCTCACAAGTCGGTATCTATTCCTGTTATCAAATCTCCGAAGCATAGACTAAATCAAAAATCCATGATTTTTCTACCACTGTAACCCAATACCCACATGTATTTAAAACTAACTTGTTTTGATGGAAACTAAGCTACACTATTAATATTTTTCTTTTCAGCACTTATTCTTCTTTTTGCAACTTTTCATATATATATATATATATATATATATATACATATATTTTTTATAAGACTCCACCTAGAGGGCTGTTGCCCACTGAGTCACCATCCCCTTGAGCAACACCATAGGCTTTGTCTTTTTTTTTTTTTTTTTTCATGCAAGATTTAAAAACAACAGGATCACGACCCTAACTCAGAGGTGTTGCCAGCCAAGTCGCCATCCCAGCTGTCAAGCACATAAGCTTCAGGCCACAATCATTAAGCACTGGCCTAGAGGTTTTTGAATGCCCTCTCACACCTAATTGTCATTTTCAAACTCACACAATACTAAGATGGAATCCTAAGGCGCCACATAACGTGTGCCAACTATGCTAATCTTAAATACAAACGGGTATCAACCTACAGTGGTGCTTTTTCAACCTTCGAACAGTTTTGACTTCCATCTAGTGAGAACACATATAGTAATTAAATATTTAATTAGATGAATTAGAATACATCTATGAAAACCTTTCAAAATCGGCTGGGCCTACCCGTGCATCCCAAATCAGACACGCTTTCAATTATTTATTATCTCATACATATAGTAGTTGAAAACCAGACACCTGACTTTACCTATCATTTTCCATTTTTAGTATATGCAAACATCAAAATCAGAGAAATTTTCTAATTTTTTGATTTTTTTTTTTTTTTTTTTAAAAGACACACTAAAATAAAATTAACTAAACACACGCAAAAATTAAAAGAATGACTCAATGAAATTAAACCTAAGACACATGTCTTCCTATCCCCACACTTAATTTAAACATTGTCCTCAATGTTGAAACTAAAAGAAAGACATAAATAAAAAAAAAGAAGAGTTTTGGAAAAGACTTAGCTGGTAAAGCAGTGTCCAGCTGTGCAGAGTCTGAATCCAAAACCTCTGATCGTATAGCATTTCATTCGCGATCAGGAATCACTGGTTGCCTCCTTATAAAATTGTTGGATATATTCACCCGAATGGAGATTGAGTACGGGTGAATTATTCCAAACCTGCAAAACAAACACTCTACCAGGCAAACACAGCATCAAATAGACTCAATAAAAACAAACAATCTGACTCAACAAACAGGGAACACAAGTTTAGGTAAAATAATTTATTATATATATATATTTTTTTTTCCGTCGCGTAGCGCGACAGAAGTTTGGGAACCGTCGCGTAGCGCGACGTGTGCTTTTTAACAGAAAGTTTTCTTCTTTTCATGCCTTAGAAAAATTTTGACCCCAATAATCTTTTTACCTCTATTAACATGAACCAAGTGGGAAAACTTACCTGGTAGCCTCCCGGTCATGTGTCAAATCGCAACCATAAGATTGTTTCCCTGCAAATACTTAACAAGACACGAAAACAAAACACACGAAACACAAAAACCGACACAAACTACCAAAAACCAACTCTACAAACTCTACAAACGGGTAATTACCCCAAAACCATCACTCAGATCAACTTATGGGGGATCATGAAGACCCAGCTCACCCCCGAAACTAACAACCTCACATCCAAACTCACCACTAAACAAGAAACCACCAAATTCAGAATCAATCAAATCACAACAATCCCTACACTTGGGTTTTGCTAATGGTGGCGGTTCTCTATCAAACTCTAACATCCCCACACTTGGGGAATTGCTATCCTCAACCACAAACTTCTCAAATTCACAATCAACTAACTCATCACCACTTTCACATACCCTCAAAAACTCTTCAGCAACTCTGTCTAACTCATCATCCTCCTCAACCAAATACACTCTCTCATTCTTCATCATCCTATCATCCACCTCACACGAATTGATCAAGGACACCGACCCTTTCGGAATACTAGGACCCCTAATCGATTTGGCTACCTCAAACACAACACTCTCTTCTCCTACGTGAAGTGTGATCTGACCCCTAAACACATCAATATTTGCCTTAGCAGTACACAAAAAGGGTCGACCTAAGATAATAGGAACTCGTTCATCAGCCTCCATGTCTAACACTACAAAGTCCACGGGGAACACAAACTTATCAACCTTAACCAATAAATTCTCTACAATTCCCCGCGGATGCTTAACAGATTTATCAGCAAGGGAAAGTGTCATGCGCGTTGGACTCAATTCACCTAAACCTAATTTCTCATACAAGGAATAAGGCATAAGGTTAATACTAGCTCCTAAATCCGCCAACGCGTGGCATTGAACCTCACTACCAAACAGACACGGGATTGTGAAAATCCCGGGATCTGCCAATTTCTCCGGTAGTTGGTTCATGACCACCGCAGAACACTCACCCGACAAGGAAACACTCGAAATTTCACCTAGTTTGCTTTTATTCTTCAAAGGTCTTTCAAAAATTTAGCATACCTAGGCATCCACTTAATTACCTCTATGAACGGGAGATTGACCTTCAATTGTTTAAATAAATCCAAAAAGTGCCCGTAATCCTTTTCATACTGTTGATTCTTAAGTCTATTGGGAAACGGGAGACGGGAATGATCAATCACCGGAGAACGCTCAAACACACTAGGCTTCCTAACAGCACTATCCCGAGAGGGATTCTCTACTACCTTCTCACTCTCATTCTTCTCAAACACGACCTCCTCAACTATAGGGCCTCTCACCTCATCTAACTGCCTACCCGACCTAGTTGTAATGGCCTTAACATGTGCATTCGGGTTCTGTTGAGTATTACCGGGCAACTGACCTGGGGGCCTCTCATCTAACCTTCTATCTATGTCCCCTACGGTCCTCTGGAGATCTAGAAAAGCTGACTGTTGGTTTTTCAGAAGATTATCATGCTCAGCTAGAATCTGTTGTGTTTTTGCATCTTTGACCACTAATTGAGTTAACAGATTCTCTATCCTACTCAACTCTCCATTACCCTGACTAACACCTTGATTCTGACCACTACCCTGCCCCTGGTTTTGACTAGAACCCTGTTGGAAACCTGGGGGAGCACCTGAAGAACGCCAACTAGAATTGTTTTGATTTCTCCAACCAGAGTTATAAGAATTATTAACATAGCTAGCTTGTTCTTGACCTATCAGAGGACACTCATTAGTGGCATGGTCACCTCTACATAGCTCACACCTATCAACCTTTTTCTTCAACTCTCTCACCTCACGAACTAGACTATCAACAGCAGCAACCACACTAGTATCCATGGTGACATGGTGAACTCCTCTGGATGAGGTACTAGTAGCAGGACTGGATTTCCTGTTTCCAGACCGCTGCTCATGTTCTGCTTGGGCAAAACTCTCAAACATTTCATTACATTCATTCACGTTTTCTTACCCATTAAGTGCCCGCCCGCAGAAGTATCGAATCTAGCCCTAGTTTCATAATTCAACCCATTATAAAATTTCTCAACTAAAGCCCATTCGGACAAGCCATGCTGGGAGCAACGACTAAGGAGGTTTTGAAACCTCTCCCAAGCACGATAGTAAGGCTCGTCCGGCTCCATCCTGAATGAGTGGATCTCATCTCTAAGCCTAGATGCCTTGGCCGGCGGAAAATACTTATGAAGAAAACGCTCACGAAGAGCCGGCCAAGTGGTGAATGTACCAGCTGCATGAGATTCGAGCCAAGTGGCGGCTCTATCAGCAAGTGAAAATGGAAACAACTGTAAGAAAATGGCATCATCAGACGCACCCTGCAACTTGAAAGTTCTACCAATTCGCTCTAAGCGACCTATGTGTGCAGGTGCGTCCTCATCCTCGCGTCCATGGAATTGACAGTTATTAGAGATAGCTATCATGACGTAGGATGGGATCTGCCAGGAGTTATCATTAGCAATGGCAGGAAGTGTGATTGGATTGCTAACTCCTGTGAAGCCATTGGTGGCTTGCTGATGAACAGTCTGATTCTCAGCCATATGTGTGTGTGGTAAACTAGGTGGGCTAGAATATGCAGAAAAGGTAGAAGAAGATGCTGTAGGAAAAGGTGTAGAATCAAAAACAGAAAGAGAAGAAGTACCACCCCTAAATTTGGGCAACGCAAGCTGCAATTCTTGATCCGGAGGTGGTCCTTGTGATCTCAAGCGGGGCATAAACCTACAAAACACAAAATTAAACTCTAAGACTGACTCAAATAAATAAAATAAAATCAAATAGAATTAAAAACAAACTAATTAAAAACACTTAGCACAAATAGCAATTAAATCAAGTAAGTCTATTTAACGCAATCGCCAAGAAATTTGAGTCAGTCTTAGAGTTTAATTTTGTGTTTTGTAGGTTTATGCCCCGCTTGAGATCACAAGGACCACCTCCGGATCAAGAATTGCAGCTTGCGTTGCCCAAATTTAGGGGTGGTACTTCTTCTCTTTCTGTTTTTGATTCTACACCTTTTCCTACAGCATCTTCTTCTACCTTTTCTGCATATTCTAGCCCACCTAGTTTACCACACACACATATGGCTGAGAATCAGACTGTTCATCAGCAAGCCACCAATGGCTTCACAGGAGTTAGCAATCCAATCACACTTCCTGCCATTGCTAATGATAACTCCTGGCAGATCCCATCATACGTCATGACAGCTATCTCTAATAACTGTCAATTCCATGGACGCGAGGATGAGGACGCACCTGCACACATAGGTCGCTTAGAGCGAATTGGTAGAACTTTCAAGTTGCAGGGTGCGTCTGATGATGCCATTTTCTTACAGTTGTTTCCATTTTCACTTGCTGATAGAGCCGCCACTTGGCTCGAATCTCATGCAGCTGGTACATTCACCACTTGGCCGGCTCTTCGTGAGCGTTTTCTTCATAAGTATTTTCCGCCGGCCAAGGCATCTAGGCTTAGAGATGAGATCCACTCATTCAGGATGGAGCCGGACGAGCCTTACTATCGTGCTTGGGAGAGGTTTCAAAACCTCCTTAGTCGTTGCTCCCAGCATGGCTTGTCCGAATGGGCTTTAGTTGAGAAATTTTATAATGGGTTGAATTATGAAACTAGGGCTAGATTCGATACTTCTGCGGGCGGGCACTTAATGGGTAAGAAAAACGTGAATGAATGTAATGAAATGTTTGAGAGTTTTGCCCAAGCAGAACATGAGCAGCGGTCTGGAAACAGGAAATCCAGTCCTGCTACTAGTACCTCATCCAGAGGAGTTCACCATGTCACCATGGATACTAGTGTGGTTGCTGCTCTTGATAGTCTAGTTCGTGAGGTGAGAGAGTTGAAGAAAAGGTTGATAGGTGTGAGCTATGTAGAGGTGACCATGCCACTAATGAGTGTCCTCTGATAGGTCAAGAACAAGCTAGCTATGTTAATAATTCTTATAACTCTGGTTGGAGAAATCAAAACAATTCTAGTTGGCGTTCTTCAGGTGCTCCCCCAGGTTTCCAACAGGGTTCTAGTCAAAACCAGGGGCAGGGTAGTGGTCAGAATCAAGGTGTTAGTCAGGGTAATGGAGAGTTGAGTAGGATAGAGAATCTGTTAACTCAATTAGTGGTTAAAGATGCAAAAACACAACAGATTCTAGCTGAGCATGATAATCTTCTGAAAAACCAACAGTCAGCTTTTCTAGATCTCCAGAGGACCGTAGGGGACATAGCTAGAAGGTTAGATGAGAGGCCCCTAGGTCAGTTGCCCGGTAATACTCAACAGAACCCGAATGCACATGTTAAGGCCATTACAACTAGGTCGGGTAGGCAGTTAGATGAGGTGAGAGGCCCTATAGTTGAGGAGGTCGTGTTTGAGAAGAATGAGAGTGAGAAGGTAGTAGAGAATCCCTCTCGGGATAGTGCTGTTAGGAAGCCTAGTGTGTTTGAGCGTTCTCCGGTGATTGATCATTCCCGTCTCCCGTTTCCCAATAGACTTAAGAATCAACAGTATGAAAAGGATTACGGGCACTTTTTGGATTACGCGAAGCCAACCGCGGCTAACGCACGTTCTAGTATCAATCGTCCAGCCGTCACTGCCAACAACTGGCAGATTCCTCCTCAGATCGTTTCCATCGTGTCGAACACTGTTCAATTCCACGGGCAACCTGCCGAGGACCCGAATTCTCACCTGACTCGTTTCGCGAGGATCTGTGACACCTTCCAGATCAATGGTGTTTCTGAGGACGCATGCAAGTTGCGTCTTTTTCCATTCTCTCTTGCAGATCGTGCCCACAGTTGGCTTGAGTCCCTTCCTGCGGGATCCATTACCACTTGGACCGAGATGCAAGACAAATTTCTTCAGAAGTACTTTCCACCGTCGAAAACAGCTCGTCTAAGGAGCTTGATCCATTCGTTCACCCAGAAACCCAATGAGACCTTCTACGAGACCTGGGAGAGGTTCAAGGAGTTGTTGCACAAGTGTCCACACCACGGTCTCGAGGACTGGTCGTTGATCGAGACATTCTATAATGGAGTGACTCCGGCAACGCGTCACATGCTCGATACTACTGCTGGTGGTAACATGATGACCAGCAAAACTGTCGATGAGTGTAATTCCATGTTTGAGGAGTTAGCCATGAGTAGTTTCGAGTATCCCGAGGCTCGAACTACAGTTGCTGCCCAACGAGGGGTGCATCAGGTTGACTCTAACACGGCCTTAGCAGCGCAGGTTGAGGCCCTTACCAAACTTGTGAAGGACATGCAAACGAAGAAGGAACAGGCTTGCGAGATTTGTCGAGGCGGACATGATACCGTGGATTGCCCCATCGCTGTTGACGATCTCCAAGAGCAAGTCGATTTCGTTGGTAACCCCAACCGGATGCAGAACATTGCCTTCGGTAATTCATATAATCCTGGTTGGAGGAACCAATCAAACTTTGGTTGGAAGAACGGGAATCCACCGGGGTTCCAGTCTCGTAACCAAGGTTTGTTCCAGAGCACTACAGGCGGACAGAGCAGCAGCATGGCCCAGCCCGAGAAGAAGTCCACTGTAGAGGAGATGCTAGCCCAACAGTCCCAACTGCTGACCCAGTTCATGGCTCAGCAGAATCAGTATACCCAGCAGTCACAGGCTAAGCTCTTAGAGCACGACACACTGATTCAGGGTCAGACAGCTGCCATTCAGAGTCTAGAGAGACACATGAGTAAGATTTCAAGTCAGTTGTCAGAGAGACAGTCGGGTGGGTTGCCCAGTACCGTAGTAACTAACCTTAACGCGCATGTTAAGGTGGTGACGACGAGGAGTGGTAGGACGACTGGGGTAGAGAAGAATATCCCTTTTGGTGATGAGGTGATGGATGAGGAGATTGAGTTGGAGGTCCCTACTGATAAGGTGCATGAGAGGCGAAGCCCAGCAAGTACAGCACAGTCAGAGGAGTCCAAGAAGAAATCAGCTGAGGCAACAAAGAAGAAGGCGCCAGAAGTACGTTTAGATAGATTACCATACCCTGGTAGAATTGCTCAGCAGAAGCAAGAAGAGCAGTATAGTAAGTTTCTTGAGATGTTTAAGCAACTCAAGGTTAACTTACCTTTAGTAGAGGGTTAGTTACTACGGTACTGGGCAACCCACCCGACTGTCTCTCTAACAACTGACTTGAAATCTTACTCATGTGTCTCTCTAGACTCTGAATGGCAGCTGTCTGACCCTGAATCAGTGTGTCGTGCTCTAAGAGCTTAGCCTGTGACTGCTGGGTATACTGATTCTGCTGAGCCATGAACTGGGTCAGCAGTTGGGACTGTTGGGCTAGCATCTCCTCTACAGTGGACTTCTTCTCGGGCTGGGCCATGCTGCTGCTCTGTCCGCCTGTAGTGCTCTGGAACAAACCTTGGTTACGAGACTGGAACCCCGGTGGATTCCCGTTCTTCCAACCAAAGTTTGATTGGTTCCTCCAACCAGGATTATATGAATTACCGAAGGCAATGTTCTGCATCCGGTTGGGGTTACCAATCAAACTTTGGTTGGAAGAACGGGAATCCACCGGGGTTCCAGTCTCGTAACCAAGGTTTGTTCCAGAGCACTACAGGCGGACAGAGCAGCAGCATGGCCCAGCCCGAGAAGAAGTCCACTGTAGAGGAGATGCTAGCCCAACAGTCCCAACTGCTGACCCAGTTCATGGCTCAGCAGAATCAGTATACCCAGCAGTCACAGGCTAAGCTCTTAGAGCACGACACACTGATTCAGGGTCAGACAGCTGCCATTCAGAGTCTAGAGAGACACATGAGTAAGATTTCAAGTCAGTTGTCAGAGAGACAGTCGGGTGGGTTGCCCAGTACCGTAGTAACTAACCCTCCAAAACTGTGCCAACTGTGTTCTTGTAATCGCGAGTGGCTCAGGATCATCAACTACCCTCCTAATCCTCTGAGTAAATGCATCACTCTCTGCCTCGTCCTGTGCATACAAACCAGACCGCCAGGCAAACTCCCTAATGGATGAACTGTACTCGACACCACCTAATGTGAAACTCACTGCCGGCGCATCTAATCCCATCTTCGTTCTCTGAAGCTTAAATGTTGAGAAGAACTCAAGGGTCAGCTCCTCGTATTGGTGCGCGGGAGCATCATTAGCAATCTCGCTTCTCCCTCAAACAATGCTTCTAATCTATCACGCACCCCAACATCTCCATCATATCCCAATCTACTGTACGTAATGGGTGTATCGGCGTCTCAATGAGGACCGCTAAATTCCGGTATGCGTCGGTAGTCTCGGCGAAGTGTAGAAGTGGATGTGGATGGAGGTGCCCCGTCGGTACTGGTTTTTGTGGAGGTCTCGGCTCACCTGGTTTCGCACGCTTACGCGTGCGTGAGACGGGTACCCGAGCTGCCATACCTGAAAAAACTAAAGTCGAAGTAAGTCACCAAAATAAACAAACAAAAAAAAGGGAAACTAAAGTACGATAAAAGAAAGCAAATGAAAACAATAAAAGAAAAAGAAACAGAACAAAACGAAGCGATAACCCAAGTGTGTTTGCATAATAACTCAAAAATTGTCACGAAAACCCAACACTTAAATTCACTAGAAATGTCGTGCAAGATAATCAACAAAGGGCTGTCCAAAATCAGTTCCGAATGTAAAAATCAGTCCTTAAACTAATTCGTATCTGAATATCAAAAATCAGACCTTGCACTTCCACTACCCAACACCCAACAGAACCTCTAACAACATCTTACAAATCAGTTCCAGATGTAAAAAAAATGGCTGCCCAAACTTAGTGCAAATAGTTGATAATAAATAAGATTGTACTGCTACTTATCACAGCAAACAAGGTACCAACCATTATCATACCAGGCTACACCAAACTGAACCCAAATATCCCGTTTCTTAAATCATCTAAAATCTTAAGCAAAAGTCATCATAATTTCAGGTTCGCAGGCATCAGCTATCGATCAACTTAACCAAACCATCTGCATACACTGAACCTATTCTAATAGCAAGAATCCAAACAATTTCAACACACAAACACATCTCAAAATTCAAGAATCCCCACTACAAATCTCAAAACAAGTAAGGATATAGAGAAAACATACCTGAAATGTGCTGTGAAAGTCAAGAAAAACTAGTTCGCAGGGGTGGAGGCCGGGTTGCAGGGGCGGTGGTCGGCGGTTCGGTGAAGGGGGACGGTTGGCAGGGGCTGCGGTTCGGTGAAGGGGTTCGGTTCGCAGGGGCTGCGGTTCGGTGAAGGGGGACGGTTGGCAGGGGCTGCGGTTCGGTGAAGGTGTGGGTGAAATGGTTTTGAAAGGGAAAGTGAAATGGTTTTGAAGGTGTTGGGATGGGCAGATGGTTTTGAAGGTGAAATGCAAGGTGAAATGCAAGTGTGAAGGGGACGGTTCGCTGATGCACCATTTTTTTTTATTTTTTTTTATTTTTATTTTTTTTCTTTTTTTTTCATTTTTTTTGAATAATATTTTGACATAAAATAAAAGAAGATAAAAGAGAATAAAAAAAATGAAAGAAAAGAATTTCGTTATCACACTATTTTGTTATCTCTCTAACTTACGAGCAAAAGGAATACGTACCTGGTATCATGCTTGTTCTCAGGTTTCGTGACCTATGCTTCACACTTCAACAAACGGGTCAAACGCGCAAGTGATAAAAGAAAAATAAAAATAAAAGGAAAGCAAATAAAATAAACACATAAAGCAAAAATCCACAAAAATAACATAGAAACTATAAACTATACACAGTACGGGTTGCCTCCCAAGAGCGCTTGGTTTATTAACGAGTCGTCAGCCAGACTCCCGTCGATGACTAGGTAGGTGGTGAATCAAGGTAAATAGCCTCGACCTCGCTACTTACCGGTGGCCCACTAATATAACGCTTCAACCTATGGCCATTGACCTTAAACCTAGACCCATCGGACCCCTCAATCTCTATCGCTCCATGTGGAAACGTCTCCTTCACAGTGAACGGGCCAGACCATCGGGACTTCAACTTTCCCGGAAACAACCTCAAACGCGAGTTGTAAAGCAACACACGATCCCCACACTTAAACTCTTTATCACCCTTCAGATGCCTATCATGAAACTCCTTGTTACGCTCCTTATAACGAGTCGAATGTGCGTACGCCTGATCCCGAAACTCCTCCAACTCATGCAACTGGTAGAAACGGTTCTCACCCGCACTCAATAAATCTAGATTCACGGTCCGGAGTGCCCAGTATGCACGATGCTCTAACTCGACAGGTAGATGACACGCTTTACCGTAGATCAAATGATATGGTGTCGAACCAGTTGGCGTCTTGTATGCCGTACGGAAAGCCCACAATGCGTCATCTAACTTATCCGCCCAATCTTCCCTATTCACTCCCACTGTCCTCTCTCGATTACTAACCTCAACCTGCCCACTAGTCTGCGGATGATAGGCTGTTGCAAGCCTATGGGTGACCCCATAATGTCGCAAAGCCTTCTCCATCTGCGCATTGCAGAAGTGGTTCCCTCTATCACTGATCAGGGCCTTGGGAGTACCAAAGCGTGCAAACAACTTCTTCAAGAATCTCACTACAACCCTAGCGTCATTAGTCGGTAAAGCCTGTGCTTCCACCCACTTGGAAACGTAGTCTACGGCTACTAGGATGTACTTGTTCCCTCGAGACAACGGGAACGGGCCCATGAAGTCAATGCCCCATAGATCAAAGATCTCACATGCTTGAATGCCTGTCTGGGGCATCTCATTCCGAGATGAGATGTTACCTGATCTCTGACACGCGTCACACGCTCTCACAAACTCGTGCGCATCCTTAAAAATCATCGGCCAAAAGAAACCTGAGTCAAAGACCTTCCTAGCTATCGAATTCGCTCCGTGGTGGCCACCCGTCGGCCCCTCATGACAATGACTCAAGATACGTCTAGCCTCGTCTCCGTGAACACATCTACGCACCACCTGATCGGCACCGACCCGATAAAGATAAGGATCATCCCAAATGTAGTGCTTAACATCAGAGAAGAACTTCTTCTTCTGCTGATGTGTCAAACCCTTCATCAGGTATCCATCCGATAAGTAATTTGCCAGGTCAGCAAACCAAGGCAATCCCTGCTCCTCAGCTCTCACTAACATCAATGTCTCGTGTGGAAAGTGGTCATGGATCGTATCCTCACTCCGCTCGCGTGAACCTAACTCCTCTAAGCGCGATAAATGATCAGCCGCTACGTTCTCCGCGCCTTTCTTATCCCTAATCTCGATGTTGAACTCCTGGAGTAAGAGAATCCAACGTATCAGTCGCGGTTTAGCATCCTGCTTGCTAAATAAGTATCGAAGTGCCGCGTGATCCGTGTGAACTATAGTCTTCGAAAGAATGAGATATGATCTAAACTTATCGAATGCAAAGACTACAGCTAACAGCTCTTTTTCCGTTGTGGTGTAGTTCGACTGCGCACCATTCAACGTTCGACTAGCGTAATATATCGGGTGAAAGTATTTGTCCTTGCGCTGGCCCAACACTGCTCCTATTGCATAATTACTCGCGTCGCACATAAGCTCAAAGGGTAGAGTCCAATCAGGTGCAATCATGATAGGTGCGTTCACTAACTTCTCCTTCAGTAACTCGAACGCTCTCACACACTCATCAGAAAACTCAAAGGGCACATCCTTCTCAAGAAGCTTCGTCATCGGTCGTGCAATCTTAGAAAAATCTCGAATGAAACGTCTATAAAACCCTGCGTGACCTAAGAAACTCCGAATAGATCTCACGGAAGTGGGTGGCGGAAGCTTACTAATAATCTCAATCTTGGCCCTATCGACCTCAAGCCCCGCATACGAAACCTTATGCCCTAAAACTATACCCTCCTTCACCATGAAGTGGCATTTCTCCCAGTTCAGCATCAAGTTAGTCTCCTCACAACGAGCTAACATCCTATCCAGTCGCTCTAAACACAAATCAAAGGAACTCCCAAAGACAGAAATATCATCCATGAAAACCTCCATGGAGTCCTCGATCATATCATGGAATATTGCTACCATGCATCGCTGGAAAGTAGCTGGAGCGTTACATAACCCGAAAGGCATGCGACGATACGCAAAGGTGCCATAAGGGCATGTGAAGGTCGTCTTTTCCTGATCCTTCGGAGCAATGGGGATCTGGAAATAACCTGAGAAACCATCAAGGAAACAGTAAAACTGTTGCCCTGACAGACGCTCCAACATCTGATCGATAAAAGGAAGTGGAAAATGATCCTTACGTGTGGCATCATTGAGTTTGCGGTAGTCGATGCAAACTCGCCACCCCGTAACAGTCCTGGTAGGAATCAACTCGTTCTTCTCGTTCTGGACAACTGTCATTCCCCCCTTCTTGGGACAACCTGAACTGGACTGACCCACTTAGAGTCAGAGATCGGATAGATCAAACCCGCATCTAGTAGCCTAATCACCTCCTGCTTGACTACCTCTTGCATGTTCGGGTTCAATCTCCTCTGACTCTGTCTGACAGGCTTGAACTCATCCTCCATCAGAATCCGATGCGTGCAAAAGGAAGGTTGATACCCTTGATATCCATGAGCTTCCACGCAATAGCCTGCTTATGTGCCTTGAGCACATCTAGGAGTCTCATCTTCTCCTCCTCTGTTAAATCCGCAGCGATAATGACAGGTAAATATGAACCCTCATCCAGAAATGCATACTCCAGGTGAGATGGCAAATCCTTAAGCTCCAAGGATGGGGGTGTCTTAGAGGACGGCTCCTCTTCCGGTTCCTCTCTCTCAATAACCTCGCACACTTCAGCCTTATCGGAAGGCTCACTGGTCAGGTCATCCTGTGACTGTTCAAAGTCGAACACAGTCATCTCGATCTCTCGTGTGTGCCTATCCAGTATCTGTGTCTCAGTCTGATCTCTCAGTAAAGAGTCCCAAAAGGAGTTAGACACCTGTGCTAAAAGTGTATCTATAAAGTACAGGGTGTCATCCTGATCCTGAGTGTGCTTCATAGAACTACGAACATCGAATGTGACTGACTCATCAGCAACTCGAAGAGTTAGCAAACCATCATAAACATCGATCAACGCCCTCTTGAAGTCGGTGGTGTGTGAATGGCTGGTGCCGGAACTCTCAGTAAAATCGTGGTGAGGCTCTCGCCTAGGTGTGGTAAGACGTGAAAATTCTGGAGGTCCGGAGGAACGGGTATGTGGCATAAACAAGAAAGGAAACGAACATGAAAAGAAATACGAATAAAAATAAAACTAAATGAGGAAAAATGGTTAAGTCGCAGACTCGGATCGTTCTCAAAATCGTAGAAGAAATGCTCCCCGGCAACGGCGCCAAAAACTTGATGTGTGATTTATATATATAATAATTAAATTAAAAATGAACGATCGACACAACTTAGTTTTAAGGAATATCCTAAACTAAATCACACAAAACAGGCAAGTGTACCTGGTCTATGTAGTGTAGTAAAGGCAAATCCAGATATCGAACCACGGAACACTCTCTACGGCCTCTGATACTAAAAGCTTATCGACTCCTAACCTGTTGATTAAAAAAAATTTAAGACAATTAAATTTTAAATTAAACTAAATTACTAAATTAATTAAATTAACTAAATTAATTAAATTAACTAAATTAACTGAATTAATGAACTAAAGGAAATGGCAAGATGATACGAACTCTCTCAAATGAGGAAAAGCAACTATCTAGACTAGGAATCCTATTGGTGAATCTAAACTCTCGGGAATTGAATAAATGATTGGTTTCCGGATTTTAAAATTACACTTACTAAGAAATACACTCGGCAATGCTAGATTACCTCTCGGCCTCACTAACGCAACCTAATGAATTTCTAGAAAATGTATGAAGCTTACGAGGTTGTCGGTTAAATCTCCTCTCGGTTTCATTAACCTAAAGATATTCAAGTGTTCAAAGAATTGTTTATCTTTCGATCTCACAACTCACAATGCATCCTGAAGTGTAAGGGAATGCAAGAAACGACCTAATGATATTGATTTTAACTCAAGATAGCAAGAATTACCAAGTTATTTAAGGTTAATTCACTCTCGTGCAACTAAGTCCCTAAAACTCAACAATCAAGACTATATGATAATCTATCTCCTCTCGGTCTCAAGATTAATTAGCTTACTGATTTTAAATCAATTAAGATACCTAATTCTGTGGTGATCTACGTCTAGAATCAATCACAAATTAATCAAAACACAAAGTCAAGATTAAAACATGCAAACCTTAATCAAAAGTACAAAACTAATCAATCAAAGCATACACGGAATAAGGTCAGCCATAATTCATTACAAATCAGCAAACTTTAACATCAAAATCAACAAATCAAAAGGTTTTTACTTGAACATCAACCTATCAACAAGAATCCAATACCCGAAAATTAACGATTCAACCAATATTCATCTCTAATCTAGATAGTTTACGAAATTAGCTACTCATGTTCTCAAAACAGGAATAAAAACAAATTCCAGCAGCAAACATCGCTTAAAAACAGGTTTCAAACAAAGAACAAGATGAACAAATCGAATTAGAAGTGAACTAAACCGAAAAGCTCTTCAAAATCTTGGTTCTCTTGCCCAAAAGCTCCTCCAAAGTGATTTTCGTTCGTATTCTACCACTCCTTTTCGTCCAAAACGTCTGCTCTCTTTTTTTTTCTCGCAAGATGTGTTTAAATATGTGAAAACTAGGGTTTTGGCCGTCTTTGAACGATGCGGCCCGCATCGTTGAGATGATGCGGGCCTCTTCGGCTATAAATCCCCAATTTCTTCTTTAAAACTTCGCTTCTTCATTCTTCTTGCACGGGTCACGGTTTTTTTGTCCTTTTTCTTCCGTTTCTCATCTTTTCCCTACAAAGTTCATCACACAAATCATTAATGCCTATTTCTCATCGTTTTTTATATAAAACGTCTAAATGTGGTTATATTTTCAACGAAAAACAAGATGTGTTTTCAACACATCAGTAGGTATCATAAACTGTATCTACCAAAGACAAAATGTTACTATTCATTTTAATTTGAAATTAAGTGTATATAATAGATAATTATGTTTTAATATTTTTTTGGATGGCCCTTATCCAAACTCCAAAGCCTAAAAACCTAATACATAGAGTCGTCCTTGCGCTTATCATAAGCAAAGCGCTCGTTTGCTGATTAAATACATGAAGAAGATTATTTTATCCATGTTTTTAAGCAATTATCATTCATATAAAACAACAAAACAAATAACAAACATACCCAGTATGTTCCTGTGACATCCGTCACCAAAGATCCGTCTACTGACGTAATCTGTTAGTTTATTGCCGGTCATCCCTCAACTTTATAGCCCATCTATGTGGATATTATGCCTGTATGCTTGCTTGGTTAACCTTATGCGTGTGCTATCGTAGTTTAAATTGTCATCACCTTGAAACATTATCTAATATTTGCCCCGTTACCACTAAACGCGTCATTTTTATAATAAATAATTGTCACGAATAAAATTATCTTTAACTTATAAGTAACATTAATAACATTTTATCATTAATAAAAACGAGACTAATTAATAACGTTTTCAACCGAAACAAAATTTAGGAACTCGGGGCAAAGTACAGGGACTAAAGTGACATTTTGGCAAACCTGGGATGGGTATAAAAACCCCATTCCCAGCCCTTATTCACCATCTTCATCTTCATCGCTTCTTCTCTTCTTCTTCACCTCCACCTCGATCTTGCACCAAAAATCGACCCGTATGTTGCGTTTTCGTCGTCAAATCTCGGTTATCATCGTGAATACTCACTCCTAGCAGGTAGATAACCTCGTTTGACCCGTTTCTTGCTCGATTTCACTTCTGCGTTTTCTAGGGTTTCGGGTGCTCGGGTTCATCCGAGCACAAGAGGTCGTGTGGGCTTGTATGTTGTGTTCTTGAGTGTGCTTCTTGTCTAGACGTGTTAGGATTAGTGTTCTGGAGGTTCTTGGCGCATGAAACCCATGCTCGGAGCAGCTGGGCGCTGCTCGATGGTCTGTGCAGTCGCGACCTGCTGTGCAGGGCGACTGGGCCATCCGGCCGACTGAGCCGTGCGACTGGAATGAGTCGTGCGACTGGGTAGGGCGTATGAGTGTGTCACGCGACTGAGCCGTGCGATTGGGAAAATCGTACGACTAAGTCAGGCGTATGGGTGTGTGCGATTGAATGCATGTGCGAATGAGTCTGTGCGAACGAATGAGTCATGCGATTGAGTCAGTGCGAATGAAATTGTGTGCGATTGTGTGTGAGTCGTACGACTGAAAGGCCAATCATACGAATGAATGTTCAATCGCACGAATGAAGCTGATTCGTGTGATTGAAGGTCCAATCGTGTGTATGGAGATTGAGTCGTATGACTAAGTCTTGCATGGTACGACTGAATGCTTAGTCGCATGAACGAAGGTTCAATCGTACGAAAGTAGCTAATTCGTACGACTGAAAGTCCACTCGTGCGAATGGAGTGTCAGTCGAGCGTCCGGTCCTGTTGTATGATTAATGATGTGTGTGCGCGTATGGATCCCCTCTTCGGAGATCTCACGACGATAATGTAATACTAATAAAGTGTCTTAGCTTGACCATAAAGATTAAAGTCAACGCTATTAACAGCACATACTATTTAAAATAACCTAGTCTAAGATGTGTGTGTACTACCCACGACCGAACCGAAACTGCCAGAGCCTATTGATATCATCTTATGCTTTATGATCATTATTAATGCTTGTCAGTAACTGTCAATAGGTGTTTGACGGTTCATAGCATCTAACCCTTGGGATACTTCATCGTTGTGCTTATCATCTATTCTGTGAGTTTCGTGGCCCCTTTTTACGCTTATACAATTGTTTCAACCTTTTACAACATGGGGGAAAAGTATGCTCACACATTTTCAATGCTGTACAACATACATACAATTTTCATACTTGGAATCAACGTGATACTGTTTTATGAGTACTTATCTGATGCATACATGATGTTACTGTGTGGACTGTCTTACAACCATTAATTCCGGTGTTGGAACCAACAGATAGGTATTAGTAGTACTACTGGGTTGACACCCCCACCCTTGACAGATGGTTACTTGCGAGTACCATCACACTTCCAGGAACGGGCCTTGGGTGAATATATTCTGACAAGTTGCTGTGTGTACGTCATTAGGCTTGGTTGTATAAAACGCATGATATGTGATCTTGCTTGCTTATAACTGTATGCACGGTATTCCACTACAATACTATACAGCATCAACTATATGTTTACAATTTAAACCTGCGAAGCTCACCAACATTATTGTTGACCGTTTTGAGCATTACTTTTCAGGTGATCAAGGGAATTGAAGTTCTAGGAGTGCTGCCTTTTAGAGGAGACCCTAGGATGTATTTTGTGTTTATTACTTTTGTAAAGCTTGAACATGATCTTTTGTATACTTGTTCCCGAGTTGTGGGAACATTACATTACAAGCAATTATCAATGTTTATGTGATCATTTATGTTGTGCTTATGACTATGCTGTCGTGAACCTTGATTATACGCGACACAAGTCTCCATTTGTGTTCGGGTGTCGTCATGACACGCTCGTCATCATATTTTATTGCTACTCTATCATATATCATGTGTTATGACGATCCCGTCTAGCTCACATTCCCCGTGTTTCCGCTATCAGCGGGGGTGTGACAGACTGGTATTAGAGCCATTGGTTATAGAGAATTAGGCAATTACACTTGACCTAGACTATAACCTAGGAACCTTCATGTAGATTCGCATGCTTAAGTTTGTGTGCATTTATATATCTCGTGCAGGTGTTCCTCTTTACATGTTTGGTTATCCTTTTGTTTTGTGATCTTTCACTTTGTGCTCGACCCCTATGGATGCTTCCTATTGGATCTTCCGTTCCCTCTGTGCACCGAGTTATCATAACCAAATTCGAGAATCGAGACCCGAACAGATCGTCACAGATCTTACATTGCGCTTGACCTCAGATACTGAGACCGACCCGAGGAGGCTATGTCTGAGTCCTTTCAAGGACGCGAGATAGACAACCTCCGCAAGACTATACGTGACTACATATTTGGTTCTCAGTTGACTTGATGGATTGTTATGGATATGATGTGAAGGAAGGTCGGATGTCATGTAACCGGATTAGGCATCATTCTCGGTACATCGTGGGTGTGGTGGGAACGCTGCGGGGAACCCTATATATAAACACCACCGGTATACCGAGAATATGCTTAAAATGGCTGCATGGTGATCTTGACCGACTGGAACACGAAACATTGGAAATTTGATAAGTTAAGTACTTATGCATCTTAAGGTGACTAAAGCATATATGTTGCCTCTTGTATGAATAGAACATGCCGCCTCGAAGATCTACCCGCAGCAACAGTAGCGGAAGTGAAGCCCCGAGGGGCAGAGGCAGAGGCAGGGGTAGACCTCCAACACAAATAAAGGCCCTTCTGGCAATAACCAAGGGACTGGAAATGCTGAAATGGCAGCCTTGATTGCTCAACAATTGACTGCCCTGATTCCAACTATTATAGCTCAGGTGAGCGACGCATTGCAACAACAAAACCACCCCCACGGGACGGTGGTAATGAGAACGAGGATAATGGAAACCCGACCGGGAATGAAAGCAACCAAGAGACCGGAAATGTTGGTACGTCCGGTAACGAAACTGGGGTTGCTAATACCAAACGGGGCTGTTCTTACAAGGAGTTTGTGGCCTGTAAGCCCCGGGATTTCGATGGTAAAAGTGGGGCGATAGCCCTGATCAGATGGCTCGAGAAAATGGAGACTGTGATCGACATCAGCGAATGCCTCGACAGCCAGCGCATCAAGTATGTTACGTGCTCACTGCAGGCCGAGCACTAACCTGGTGGAACACCCAGGTTCAAGCTAGGGGACGGAATCTGCGATGCAGATGACCTGGGATGAATTTAAAGCCTTGATTACCGAGGAATACTGCCCTCACAACGAGATGCAAAAGCTTGAGCATGAGTTCTGGAATCATGCTATGGTGGGGGCGGGGCACGCAGCTTATACTGATCGATTCCACGAGTTGGCTAGGCTAGTTCCACACTTAGTCACTCCGGAATCTAAAAGGATAGAAAGATACATTTGGGGACTCGCGCCTCAAATACGAGCAATGGTAACTGCAGCTGCTCCTCCTACGATTCAGAGCGCAATTTTGAAGGCTGGCGCTCTGACCGATGAGATGGTACGAACAGGGGTATTGAGCAAGGGAGCAGAGAAGCGAAAGGATGTTGGGGAAACTAGCCGGTCGAGTGTCGGGAAATCTGATAAAAGGGCCAAGATCACCAGAAACTTCGTGGCTGTGACACCGGGTAAGAGAGAGTATGTTGGGCCACACCCCAAATGTGACAGATGCAGCTATCATCATCCCCCAGAGGTGCAGTGCCGGGTGTGCGTAAACTGTAGGCGCCCGGGCACCTAGCCAGAGATTGTAGAGTGGCACCGAATCTGGTTGCACCCGTCAACGCGGTTAACCCCGCCGGGAATGCCAGAGTCTGTTACGAATATGGAAATCCTGGTCATTATCGGAACATGTGCCCCAAACTGAACAGGGCACCGGGTCAACAAGGGGATAATCAACAAGTGATGGCCATAGCGGGTGCTCAAGGCCAAGGAAACCCAGGAAATGCTGCACGGGGACGCGCATTCGTCATGGGAGCTAATGATGCCCGTCAGGACCCAAACGTTGTTACGGGTACGTATCTGCTCAATCACCATTTCGCATCCATACTATTTGATACTGGGGCAGACAATAGCTTTATATCTTCTGAGTTCGTGCATATGCTTGGTTTGAGTGCCAGTAGACTAGAAACTAGTTACTCCATAGAAATGGCCAATGGTAGGGTTGAACAAGCAGACGAGATTATTAAGAATTGCACCCTAATGTTGGAAGACCAGGTTTTTAGTATAGATTTAATACCATTCGAGTTAGGCAGCTTCGATGTGATAGTGGGTATGGATTGGTTATCAAATCATGGAGCCGAGATTGTTTGTCGGGAGAAAGTAGTACGAATCCCCATGCCAAACGGGAGGTACTCAAGATTCAAGGAGAACGACCGGGAAGAACACTAAAGCTCATTTCTTGCATGAAAGCCCGCCGAAGTCTAAGGAAGCAGTGTTACACTTTTCTGGCTCACATCGTAGAAAAGAAGAAGAAGAGACAAAATTGGCAGACATTCCAATTGTACGGGACTATCCGAAGTGTTCCCTGATGATTTGACTAGATTGCCTCCTCCACGACAGGTGGATTCCATATAGAGCTAGTTCCTGGAGCTACACCGATAGCTAAGACACCGTATCGGTTAGCACCCTCAGAGATGCAAGAGTTATCCAGCCAACTACAGGAACTACTGGAGAAGGGTTTCATTCGACCGAGTCATTCACCGTGGGGAGCACCGGTATTATTTGTCAAGAAGAAGGATGGGTCGTTCCGAATGTGTATCGACTACAGGGAATTGAACAAATTGACCGTGAAGAATCGGTATCCTCTTCCCAGAATCGACGACCTGTTCGATCACTTGCAAGGAGCCTCGTATTTCTCTAAGATCGATCTCCGATCTGGATATCATCAACTAAGAGTATTCGAGGACGATATTCCGAAAACAGCATTTAGAACTCGTTACGGACACTATGAGTTCTTGGTCATGCCATTCGGATTGACCAACGCACCAGCTGTCTTTATGGATTTAATGAATCGGGTGTGCAAGCCTTATCTAGATAAGTTCGTGATTGTATTCATAGACGACATACTCATCTACTCCCGTTCGAAAGAGGATCACGAAAAACACCTCCAAGCGATTCTAGAACTGTTAAGGAAGAGAAACTTTTCGCCAAGCTCTCAAAGTGTGAATTCTGGCTTCGAGAAGTAAAATTCTTGGGTCATGTAGTTAGCGAAAATGGAATTCATGTGGATCCCGGTAAGATTGAAGCTGTGAAGAAGTGGGATACTCCCCAAACACCCTCAGAAATACGGCAATTCTTGGGATTGGCCGGATACTATCGTCGCTTCATTGCCAATTTCTCCAAGATTGCCCAACCGTTGACTTTGTTGACTCAGAAAGACAAGAAGTTCGATTGGGGGAAAGCACAAGAACAGGCGTTCCAAACATTGAAGGAGAAGTTGTGCAACGCACCGATATTGTCTCTCCCAGACGGAACTGATGATTTTGTGGTGTACTGTGATGCTTCACATCAAGGTTTGGGCTGTGTACTAATGCAGAAAGATAAGGTAATTGCCTACGCTTCGCGACAACTCAAGGTGCATGAAAAGAACTACACAACTCACGATTTGGAGTTGGGTGCCGTAGTGTTTGCACTCAAGATATGGAGGCATTATCTATATGGAACCAAATGCATCATCTACACAGACCATAAGAGCCTTCAACACATCATGAATCAGAAAGAACTTAACATGCGACAGCGACGCTGGTAGAGCTACTTAGCGACTACGATTGTGAAATCCGGTATCATCCGGGGAAGGCTAACGTGGTGGCTGATGCTTTAAGCCGAAAAGAACGTGTGAAACCATTACGTGCCCGAGCGCTAGGTTTGACTATTCAAACCAATCTAAAGGCTCAGATTCAAATTGCACAAAACGAGGCATTGAAAGAAGAAAACCTTTCGGGGGAAGAATTCCGGGGGTTGGATAAGCAAATGACTCGCAAGGATGATGGCGTTCATTACTTCATAGATCGTATATGGGTCCCCATATGGGGAGGTGTACGTACATTAGTCATGGATGAAGCACACAAGACACGATACTCTGTTCATCCTTGTGCCGACAAGATGTACCACGATCTGAAGGAGTTGTACTGGTGGCCAGGCATGAAGAAAGATATTGCTATATATGTGAGCAAATGCTTGACCTGTTCAAGGGTCAAGGCTGAACACCAGAAACCATCAGGATTATTGCAACAACCTGAAATTCCAGAGTGGAAATGGGAGAATATCACTATGGATTTCATTACCAAACTCCCGACAACACCAAGCGGACACGACACGATATGGGTTGTGGTGGATCGAATGACAAAATCCGCTCACTTCCTGCCTATCCGGGGAGACTATAAGATGGATAAGCTGGCAAGGTTGTACATCAAAGAGGTCGTGACACGGCACGGGGTGCCGGTGTCAATCATATCCGACCGAGACAGTCGATTCACTTCACGATTTTGGCAGACGTTACAGAAAGCGAGGGGCACTCGGCTAGACATGAGTACTGCCTATCACCCACAAACAGACGGCCAGAGTGAACGAACTATACAAACATTGGAAGACATGCTTAGAGCTTGCGTAATCGATTTTGGTGGTAGCTGGGACACTCATTTACCGTTGATTGAGTTCTCTTACAACAACAGCTACCATACAAGCATTGGACGCTCCATTTGAAGCATTGTATGGACGGAAATGTAGATCGCCTGTATGTTGGGCCGAGGTTGGTGAAAGCCAGCTAACAGGTCCCGAAATCATTCAGAAACCACCGATAAGATCTTTCAAATCAAAGACCGACTCAAAGCTGCTAGAGACCGCCAAAGAGCTACGCCGACAATCGTCGGAAGCCTCTAGAATTCAATGTTGGGGATCATGTCTTACTCAAGGTCTCCCGTGGAAAGGGATCGTACGATTTGGTAAGAAAGGGAAGTTAGCCCCTCGATACGTAGGACCATTCGAGATTACAGAAAGAATCGGTCCGGTGGCTTACCGATTGAGGTTGCCACAAGAACTCAGCGGTGTGCATGATACTTTTCACGTGTCGAACCTCAAAAAGTGTTTGGCAGTCGATTCCTTACACGTACCAATTGAGGAAATCAAGATCGACGAAAAGCTTCGTTTTATTGAGGAACCCATTGAGGTCATGGACCGAAAAGTCAAAAGGCTGAGGCGTAGCAAGATACCTATCGTTCGTATAAGATGGAATTCCAAACGAGGGCCAGAGTTTACATGGGAACGTGAAGATCAGATGAGACTCAAATATCCACACCTATTCGAGGATGACGCCCTAGGACCAAGCACCAGTTGAATTTCGGGACGAAATTCCCTCAACTGGGGGATACTGTGACATCCGTCACCAAAGGTCCGTCTACTGACGTAATCTGTTAGTTTTATTGCCGGTCATCCCTCAACTTTATAGCCCATCTATGTGGATTTATGCCTGTATGCTTGCTTGGTTAACCTTATGCGTGTGCTATCGTAGTTTAAATTGTCATCACCTTGAAACATTATCTAATATTTGCCCCGTTACCACTAAACGCGTCATTTTTATAATAAAATAATTGTCACGAATAAAATTATCTTTAACTTATAAGTAACATTAATAACATTTTATCATTAATAAAAACGAGACTAATTAATAACGTTTTCAACCGAAACAAAATTTAGGAACTCGGGGCAAAGTACAGGGACTAAAAGTGACATTTTGGCAACCTGGGATGGGTATAAAAACCCCATTCCCAGCCCTTATTCACCATCTTCATCTTCATCGCTTCTTCTCTTCTTCTTCACCTCCACCTCGATCTTGCACCAAAAATCGACCCGTATGTTGCGTTTTCTTCGTCAAATCTCGGTTATCATCGTAAATACTCACTCCTAGCAGGTAGATAACCTCGTTTGACCCGTTTCTTGCTCGATTTCACTTCTGCGTTTTCTAGGGTTTCGGGTGCTCGGGTTCATCCGAGCACAAGAGGTCGTGTGGGCTTGTATGTTGTGTTCTTGAGTGTGCTTCTTGTCTAGACGTGTTAGGATTAGTGTTCTGGAGGTTCTTGGCGCATGAAACCATGCTCGGAGCAGCTGGGCGCTGCTCGATGGTCTGTGCAGTCGCGACCTGCTGGCAGGGCGACTGGGCCATCCGGCCGACTGAGCCGTGCGACTGGAATAAGTCGTGCGACTGGGTAGGGCGTATGAGTGTGTCACGCGACTGAGCCGTGCGATTGGGCAAATCGTACGACTAAGTCAGGCGTATGGGTGTGTGCGATTGAATGCATGTGCGAATGAGTCTGTGCGAACGAATGAGTCATGCGATTGAGTCAGTGCGAATGAAATTGTGTGCGATTGTGTGTGAGTCGTACGACTGAAAGGCCAATCGTACGAATGAATGTTCAATTGCACGAATGAAGCTGATTCATGCGATTGAAGGTCCAATCGTGTGTATGGAGATTGAGTCGTATGACTAAGTCTTGCATGGTACGACTGAATGCTTAGTCGCATGAGCGAAGGTTCAATCGTACGAAAGTAGCTAATTCGTACGACTGAAAGTCCACTCGTGCGAATGGAGTGTCAGTCGAGCGTCCGTCCTGTTGTATGATTAATGATGTGTGTGTGCGTATGGATCCCCTCTTCGGAGATCTCACGACGATAATGTAATACTAATAAAGTGTCTTAGCTTGACCACAAAGATTAAAGTCAACGCTATTAACAGGCACATACTATTTAAAATAACCTAGTCTGAGATGTGTGTGTACTACCCACGACCGAACCGAAACTGCCAGAGCCTATTGATATCATCTTATGCTTTATGATCATTATTAATGCTTGTCAGTAACTTCAATAGGTGTTTGACGGTTCATAGCATCTAACCCTTGGGATACTTCATCGTTGTGCTTATCATCTATTCTGTGAGTTTCGTGGCCCCTTTTTACGCTTATACAATTGTTTCAACCTTTTACAACATGGGGAAAAGTATGCTCACACGTTTTCAATGCTGTACAACATACATACAATTTTCATACTTGGAATCAACGTGATACTGTTTTGTGAGTACTTATCTGATGCATACATGATGTTACTGTGTGGACTGTCTTACAACCATTAATTCCGGTGTTGGAACCAACAGATAGGTATTAGTAGTACTACTGGGTTGACACCCCCACCCTTGACAGATGGTTACTTGCGAGTACCATCACACTGCCAGGAACGGGCCTTGGGTGAATATATTCTGACAAGTTGCTGTGTGTACGTCATTAGGCTTGGTTGTATAAACGCATGATATGTGATCTTGCTTGCTTATAACTGTATGCACGGTATTCCACTACAAATACTATACAGCATCAACTACATGTTTACAATTTAAACCTGCGAAGCTCAGCAACATTATTGTTGACCGTTTGAGCATTACTTTTCAGGTGATCAAGGAATTGAAGTTCTAGGAGTGCTGCCTTTTAGAGGAGACCCTAGGATGTATTTTGTGTTTATTACTTTTGTAAAGCTTGAACATGATCTTTTGTATACTTGTTCCCGAGTTGTGGGAACATTACATTACAAGCAATTATCAATGTTTATGTGATCATTTATGTTGTGCTTATGACTATGCTGTCGTGAACCTTGATTATACGCGACACAAGTCTCCATTTGTGTTCGGGTGTCGTCATGACCACGTCGTCATCATATTTTATTGCTACTCTATCATATATCATGTGTTATGACGATCCCGTCTAGCTCACATTCCCCGTGTTTCCGCTATCAGCGGGGGTGTGACAGACTGGTATCAGAGCCAATGGTTATAGAGAATTAGGCAATTACACTTGACCTAGACTATAACCTAGGAACCTTCATGTAGATTTGCATGCTTAAGTTTGTGTGCATTTATATATCTCGTGCAGATGTTCCTCTTTACATGTTTGGTTATCCTTTTGTTTTGTGATCTTTCACTTTGTGCTCGACCCCTATGGGATGCTTCCTATTGGATCTTCCGTTCCCTCTGTGCACCGAGTTATCATAACCAAATTCGGGAATCGAGACCCGAACAGATCGTCACAGATCTTACATTGCGCTTGACCTCAGATACTGAGACCAACCGAGGAGGCTATGTCTGAGTCCTTTCAAGGACGCGAGATAGACAACCTCCGCAAGACTATACGTGACTACATGTTTTGTTCTCAGTTGACTTGATGGATTGTTATGGATATGATGTGAAGGAAGGTCGGATGTCATGTAACGGATTAGGCATCATTCTCGGTACATCGTGGGTGTTGTGGGAACGCTGCGGGGAACCCTATATATAACACCACCGGTATACGAGAATATGCTTAAAATGGCTGCATGGTGATCTTGACCGACCGGAACACAAAACATTGGAAATTTGATAAGTTAAGTACTTATGCATCTTAAGGTGACTAAAGCATATATGTTGCCTCTTGTATGAATAGAACATGCCGCCTCGAAGATCTACCCGCAGCAACAGTAGCGGAAGTGAAGCCCCGAGGGGCAGAGGCAGAGGCAGGGTAGACCTCCAACAGCAAATGAAGGCCCTTCTGGCAATAACCAAGGGACTGGAAATGCTGAAATGACAGCCTTGATTGCTCAACAATTGACTGCCCTGATTCCAACTATTGTAGCTCAGGTGAGCGACGCATTGCAACAACAAAACCACCCCCACGGGGACGGTGGTAATGAGAACGAGGATAATGGAGACCCGACCGGGAATGAAAGCAACCAAGAGACCGGAAATGTGGTACGGCCGGTAACGAAACTGGGGTTGCTAATGCCAAACGGGGCTGTTCTTACAAGGAGTTTGTGGCCTGTAAGCCCCGGGATTTCGATGGTAAAGGTGGGGCGATAGCCCTGATCAGATGGCTCGAGAAAATGGAGGCTGTGATCGACATCAGCGAATGCCTCGACAGCCAGCGCATCAAGTATGTTACGTGCTCACTGCAGGGCCGAGCACTAACCTGTGGAACACCCAGGTTCAAGCTAGGGGGACGGAATCTGCGATGCAGATGACCTGGGATGAATTTAAAGCCTTGATTACCGAGGAATACTACCCTCACAACGAGATGCAAAAGCTTGAGCATGAGTTCTGGAATCATGCTATGGTGGGGGCGGGGCACGCAGCTTATACTGATCGATTCCACGAGTTGGCTAGGCTAGTTCCACACTAGTCACTCCGGAATCTAAAAGGATAGAAAGATACATTTGGGGACTCGCGCCTCAAATACGAGCAATGGTAACTGCAGCGCTCCTCCTACGATTCAGAGCGCAATTTTGAAGGCTGGCGCTCTGACCGATGAGATGGTACGAACAGGGGTATTGAGCAAGGGAGCAGAGAAGCGAAAGGATGTTGGGGAAACTAGCCGGTCGAGTGTCGGGAAATCTGATAAAAGGCCATATGACCGAGCTTTCCACACTTGAAACATACATTCAGCCCCCATCTGCACTCACCACCGTGCTCTCGCCCACACTTCCCACACTTTCTCGACCCTGCACTTGTCACGACCACACGACGGTCATCAACCCGTGCCTTCTTACTACTTGTCGAAGTATCACCCCCGACCAAACCTCTTTCCCTGCCACTTCCTCTCATCACTTCCCTTCTTACTGCCCTCAGATTTCACCATCGCAGCCCGTTCATCGTACAACCTCCCAGCTAAATCCACCGCCGACCTGAAAGTACTTGGTCGGGCGGAAATCAAGTGCCAACGAATTTTGGCTGGCAACCCCTGAATATACCGGTTAATCTTGCGAGACACCGGCGTCACTTGCTCTGGCACCAACCGTGCCATGTCGTTGAACTTGGTCGTGTATTGTTGGTGGGTCATCGTTCCCGCTTCCAACTGCAGGAACTCTCTCTCAACTCTGTCCATCTCTCGACGAGGACTAAACTCCTCGATCACCATCCTCTTCAACTCAGACCACTTCAATTTCCCAATGGCCCTGCTACCCTCGGCCTGGACAATATTGTCCACCAGCACAATGCCGTCCCCGTAAACGAGTGGTAGCAAACTTTACCTTCTTATCCTCCCGGCAGTCACTGATATCAAGGACCGCCTCCATCTCTCTCACCCATTGGTGAGCATCAGCAGCCGTACCCGAACCATCAAAAGTCGGAGGCTTGCACCTCATAAATTTCCCGTAGTCACAACCCCGGGCTGTCCCCCTAACCTGTTCTTCCTCCTCTTCCTCTTCGTCATCGGACAATACCGTTTCTGCCTCTGTCTGTTGCTGTCTACCGGAGGACCGTCTCCTCCCTCGTCTATCCTCCTCTCGTACTGCCTTTATCGCTTCGGTCATTACAGTCGGTAAGATCGTCTGCATAACCTGGTGCACTTCCTCAATCACTGCCTCTTTTACCGAGGCTCTCAACTTGGCGCTTTCGTCCGTCTCTTCCTGGTGAGGAACCTCGTTCTCCTCACGAACTACTTTCTCTTTCCTAAGTCTTCCTCGCGTGATACGCGGCTCATCACCACGTTCACCATCACAGGAAGCATCAGATGATCTATCACCGACCATCTTCTATCACACTGAAAGATTAAAACACCAACACGGTCATTCAAGGAAATAGCTCAGTTTATGTTAAGTACAGTAAGTCCCTAATTACAGTGGCCAGTTGTGATTAGCCACTTACTCTACTCTTCATACCCCGAGCATCACCTATCCTGACTACATTAGTATCTCAGTCTAACAGTACACATCATTCACATAACAAGCGCACATAATAACCAGTTAATCTTTAAGAAAATACCTGATGGCACGCGACTACTCAGATGGCATTCTCATTCTCCCTGTCCCATTCTCAGTTTATGTTTAGGTTTATTATGAAAATTTACCCATTTTACTTAAACTTTTGCTCTGATACCAACTTGTAAGGCCCCGCTCACCGGGCACCTTACTGTTGGTTCTTCATCGCACATATAACGTACATAATGTATATAATCATAAATCAACGCAGCGGAAATGATAAAATATATATATACATTCTCATTCATTCATAAAATTCATTACATCATTGACTCGATTACAAAATGCAGCTTTCTCTACTTTGTCTCTCCTCATAGGATCATACAGCGACCTCTAGAGGAGATATTAAGTTCAAAAACATAAAAATTATATTTTTATACTAAGAATATTCCTTAGGTAATTCCGTACATCGGAACCCTGACGGAATACTCTTGACACTCTCATGCAACATACTTTGTTGCATGTACTATGCACACGCATCCAATGCGTGGCGAACTTATCAAAATCTAAAGGAGATTTCTTGAGTAATCTCGTTGATTCAGATCCTCAAGAAATCTCATAATGACATGCAACGTGATGTGTTGCGAATATTATGGACCCGCAACCCATGAGTTGCAGCATTATCAACTGGAGAATGCCATCCCAAAAGAGCTGAGTAGCCGCCTCGTGCCATCCTCAGCAACACTACCTGCGAACTGGAAAACACATAAAAGTCAGCGTTGCTGAGTGAGTTCTAGTTTTATAATAAAACATACTTTTATTCTCATTAACTGCTCTTTCATACATGTGTTCACACATCATACGTACACGTAGATAATATTATTATTATCTTATCATTCATTACTTACTTTCATTCGTGTACACTTCATCATTCTCATATACTTTCATACATACATACTTTACATACTTTACATACTTTCGTATGTCTTTACTTTCATTCATACTTTACATACTTTCGTATGTCTTTACTTTCATTCATACTTTACATACTTTCGTATGTCTTTACTTTCATTCATACTTTCACTTCATACGTTCGAACCTTCATTTTTATTCATTCATTCATTTATTACTTTCGTTCGAACGTTCATTACATTCGGTGACATGTACCATACCCCCGTTCATCATACATACTACTGGTGCTGGACCTGTGGTGGTTAGCCACGAACGTTGTGCACAAAGCTGATCCAGTCACCTGGGATAGGTACATGCACCACTCATCTTTTCACTTTACTTCTAACATACGTTAGCCGAGTCTCTTGCAGTGCGCGACTGCTCACCTCAGTGACAATCTTATGATTGCCTGCTAACCGAGTCTCTTGCAACACGAAGTTGCTCACCTCATTATCAATCTCAATGATTGACCCGATGTACATCCTTCGGGGTAGCTAACCCGTACACCGTTGAGCTAACACCTGCCAGGGGTGTGCACCTCCTTCATTTTGCTTGCAAGCCTTTATTACGTTCATTCATTCGTTAATGCATGCATTCATCATCATGTTCCTCTTCCATTATCTTTCACTTTATGTTACATAATACTTCATTCATTCATTTTCATAATTCATAAAGTTTTCGGAAAGATAAACATACATAATCATAAGGAACATACACATAACATTCATTCATCATCCTACAAGGCATCATTCATATATGGCATACAACAGGTACAACCATGCAACATCATCATCACTATCATGCCTATGTTACTCATTTTCCTCAAATTAATCAGATCTTACTAAGCCTGATCCGCATTTCACATTCTGCTTCATCCGCATTAGTCTGATCATCCGCATTAGTCAATGCGGATGAGTAATACCTTATCCGCATTAATTTACCTCATCCGCATTAGTTAATGCGGATGAGGAATGACTTACCGCATTCCTGAGTTAGTCTCCCGCATTGGTTAATGCGGTTTACTGCCTTAACTGTATATCGTGTACCCGTGTTGGGTTAATGCGGATGAAGGAAGGGCCTTGACCGTATTTACTTGGTCATCCGCATTACTCAATGCGGTGGCCTGATGCCTTAACCGCATTCTCCCAGGTCATCCGCATTAGTTAATGCGGTTGACCACAACCGCATTTGGACAATACGGTTGAGTAAGGCAACCTGCAACTTAACCTGCGCCATTTCTACAATCCATACATCATCTCAACATACATTAGCACAGTTTTACCACATCAGTTACTTAGAATCAACTAAACATCATGCATATCATAAAAATAACTTCTAAAACATGCATCAGCGGTACACATTCGGTCTACCTGCTGAGATTTGTCTACTTATCTTAGAAATCTTACCTGCAGTGAGCATAGCAGCCCAATCGGACCTCATACACACTCATACTCATACGTATACACACACATTGAGAGCTCATGGCTCGAAAACAATTTCACTATGTGTTCCAGCCCCAAAATCGTTCAAAAATGCTTAAAAGAAGGGGTCTTAGAACTCACATTGTGTTGCTGGGTATGGCGTCTTCGAAACCGTCGTCGTGAGACCTTGTACCTCGAATCCGCCCTCTTCTTCTTCTTGTTCTTCCTTCAAATTCCCGTGGTCTGCTCTTTCTCTCTCTAGAACACTTCGAAGATTTGGGGTTGTAAGAAAAAAGAAAAGTGGGCAGCCATCCCTATGTATATCAGATATTTCTCTTTTCTTTGTACTTTTACACAAAACCCCCTTCTACTTTCTCTTTCTTTTCCTTTTCCTCCAAAATTCTTTCTTTTCTTTTCTTCTTATTATTTCCCTTTGTCTATTAAAATTGCGGGTGTTACAAGTCCACCCCCCTTATTTTAGGTTTCGTCCCCGAAACCTGTCATTCCTCGAACAGTCGTGGGTAATGCTGCCTCATTTCTTCTTCAGTTTCCCACGTCGACTCGGATCCCTTCCTGTGCCGCCACTGTACACGCACAAGGGGAACCACTTTATTTCTCAACCTCTTTTCTTTGCGATCTATGATCGCCACTGGTTGCTCTACATAATTGAGCTTTTCGTCTATCTCTATATCATCCAGTGGAACGACCATGTTTTCGTCCGCCAAACATTTCCTCAGATGAGACACGTGGAAAGTCGGGTGGATTCCACTTAGTTCATCTGGCAGATCCAACCTATAAGCCACCTCCCCCACTCGAGCAACAATTCGGAAAGGGCCTATATATCGCGGACTCAACTTACCCCGCTTCCGGAATCGAATGATCCCTTTCCAAGGTGAGACCTTCAACATAACCCGGTCTCCCACTTGGAACTCAATTGGCCTGCGTCGTTTGTCAGCATACGACTTCTGTCGGTCTTTGGCCGCCTTCATATACGCTTTAATTCTTTCGAGCTTTTCAGTCGTAGCCTCTACCACTTCGACGCTTCCCAATTCTTTTTGACCAATTTCACCCCAACAGACGGGGGTCCTGCATCTTCTACCGTATAACATCTCGTAGGGTGGCATGCCAATACTAGCATGATAACTGTTGTTGTACGAGAACTCAGCTAACGGTAGATGGTCATCCCAACTTCCTCCGAAATCAATAACACATGCCCGAAGCATGTCCTCCAAGGTCTGAATGGTCCTTTCTGACTGACCATCAGTTTGAGGATGATAAGCCGTGCTAATATGCAACCTCGTTCCCATGGCATCGTGGAATTTCTTCCAGAATTTGGATGTAAACGGGTGTCGCGGTCAGATACAATCGACACTGGTACACCATGACGAGTCACGATCTCTTTGATGAAAAGATCGGCCAACCTTTCGGACGAATATGTTTCACGCATCGGTAAGAAGTGAGCACTCTTCGTCAATCGATCCACAATCACCCAGATCGTATCATACCCTTTCGGGGTACGTGGCAGCTTTGTGATAAAATCCATGGTGATGTGTTCCCACTTCCACTCCGGGATGTCCAAAGGTTGAATCTTTCCATACGGCTTCTGGTGCTCCGCCTTCACTTGCAGACACGTGAGGCATTTACTCACATACTCCACCACATCGCGTTTCATACCCGGCCACCAATAATCTTTCTTCATATCTTGGTACATCTTGGTGGCGCCGGGATGGATGGAGTATCGGGACTTATGAGCTTCATCCAAAATCTTCATTCGCAGATCCCCAAGACGAGGAATCCACATACGCCCAAACCGAGTTCTAACACCCGTTGCGTTCTCACCCAACTCCGCGATCAGACCTCTCATGCGTTCAGAGTTAAGATGTTCGTCTTTCAAAGCCTCATCTTGGAACTCTTTGACCTGTTTCATCACGTCGGAGGTCATGATTAGCTGGTACGCCTTCACTCGAATTGGCTCGGGCCTCTCTTTTCGGCTAAGGGCATCCGCCACAACATTGGCTTTGCCCGGATGGTAATGGATCTCACAGTTATAGTCCTTTATGAGCTCCAACCATCGCCGTTGCCTCATGTTCAGATCTTTTTGCTCGAAGAAGTACTTCAAGCTTTTGTGGTCCGTGAAGATGGTGCACTTCGTCCCGTACAAATAGTGCCGCCAAATCTTCAACGCGAAAACCACAGCTGCTAGCTCCAAGTCATGAGTAGGGTAATTAACCTCATGAACTTTCAGCTGTCGGGATGCATAAGCTATCACCTTTCCCCTCTGCATCAATACACATCCCAACCCCGAGTAGGAGGCATCAGAATAAACTACCAAGTCTTCACTCCCATCGGGCAGTGCCAAACTGGAGCTTGGGTCAATCTTGTCTTCAGTTCTTCGAATGCCTTCTCTTGTGCTTGACCCCATTCAAATTTCACATCTTTCCGGGTCAACTTGGTCAGTGGAGAAGCAATTTTGGAAAAGTCTTGGATAAACCTTCGGTAGTAGCCCGCCAAGCCCAAGAAACTACGGATCTCGGACGGCGTCTTCGGAGACTTCCATTGCATCACTGCCTCCACTTTCGCCGGATCGACCATAATTCCATCCGGATTTACCACGTGACCCAAGAATTGAACTTCACGCAACCAGAATGCGCACTTGGAGAATTTAGCATACAACTTCTCCCTTCTCAGCGTCTCCATAACCTCCCGAATGTGACCGGCATGCTCAGTCTCGCTCTTTGAATAAATCAAGATGTCATCAATGAATACAATCACTGATTTATCCAACATCGGCCGGCACACCCTGTTCATCAGATCCATAAAAGCAGCTGGCGCGTTGGTCAAACCGAAAGACATGACAAGAAACTCATAATGACCGTAGCGCGTACGAAAAGCTGTTTTAGGGATATCCTGTTCCTTCACCTTCAGTTGATGGTAACCTGATCGAAGATCTATACGTGAAAACCAACTAGCACCTTGAAGTTGGTCAAACAAGTCATCGATCCTTGGCAAGGGGTATCTGTTCTTCACTGTCAGCTTATTCAACTCACGGTAGTCGATGCACATCCTCATACTACCGTCCTTCTTCTTTACAAACAGGACCGGAGCACCCCAAGGTGAGATACTCGGTCTAATAAACCCCTTATCCAGTAGCTCTTGTAACTGCTCCATCAACTCTTTCATCTCTGTCGGGGCCAATCGGTATGGTGCCTTGGCAACAGGTTGGGCGCCTGGTACTAAATCAATCTGGAACTCGATCTCTCTGTCAGGTGGCAATCCCGATAAGTCTTCCGGGAATACGTCTGGGAACTCACACACAACCGGAACATCAGACAGTTGTGGTGCTGGCTTCTCTACATCTTTCACATAACATAAATAGGCGTTACATCCACGCCTCATACATTTCCCCGCCACTGCCATTGAGATCACTTTCGGAATCGTAGTAACCCGATCCCCATAAACTGTCACTGGACTGCCGTCAGGCGCTGTCAAATTGATCATCTTCTTGCGACACACAATGTTCGCCTCGAAATCCGCCAACCAATCCATTCCAAGCACCAAATCGAAACCACCTAACGTCATCGCAAAGGGTTTAACTGGGAATTTGTGACCCTCCAGTTCCACATCGTAACCCTCAATTATCTCACAAATCCTGGTGGTTTTACCTATAGCAGTCTCTACATCAAACGGTGCATCCACACGTCTACTACTAACGGGCAATTTGGCACAAAAAGCGACAGAAATGAAACTCCTACTGGCACCGGAATCAAATAATACAGAGGCTAAAGTTTGGTTCACCAGAAACGTACCGGACACTACATCAGGGTCCGTCCTCGCCTCTTCCTGCGTCATCGTGAATGCTCTGGCGCTCGCTTTCGACCCTTCACCCCCTGTTTTCTTCACGCCGGAACCCTCAAATCTCGGCTTCTTGCAGTCTTTATTCATATGACCACTTTCCCCACAGTTAAAGCATCTCATTCCTTTACATTCTTTGGCCATATGACCGGGCTTTCCACACTTGAAACATACATTCAGCCCCCATCTGCACTCACCACCGTGCTCTCGCCCACACTTCCCACACTTTCTCGACCCTGCACTTGTCACGACCACACGACGGTCATCAACCCGTGCCTTCTTACTACTTGTCGAAGTATCACCCCGACCAAACCTCTTTCCCTGCCACTTCCTCTCATCACTTCCCTTCTTACTGCCCTCAGATTTCACCATCGCAGCCCGTTCATCGTACAACCTCCCAGCTAAATCCACCGCCGACCTGAAAGTACTTGGTCGGGCGGAAATCAAGTGCCAACGAATTTCGGCTGGCAACCCCTGAATATACCGGTTAATCTTGCGAGACACCGGCGTCACTTGCTCTGGCACCAACCGTGCCATGTCGTTGAACTTGGTCGTGTATTGTTGGTGGGTCATCGTTCCCGCTTCCAACTGCAGGAACTCTCTCTCAACTCTGTCCATCTCTCGACGAGGACTAAACTCCTCGATCACCATCCTCTTCAACTCAGACCACTTCAATTTCCCAATGGCCCTGCTACCCTCGGCCTGGACAATATTGTCCCACCAGCACAATGCCGTCCCCGTAAACGAGTGGGTAGCAAACTTTACCTTCTTATCCTCCCGGCAGTCACTGATATCAAGGACCGCCTCCATCTCTCTCACCCATTGGTGAGCATCAGCAGCCGTACCCGAACCATCAAAAGTCGGAGGCTTGCACCTCATAAATTTCCCGTAGTCACAACCCGGGCTGTCCCCCTAACCTGTTCTTCCTCCTCTTCCTCTTCGTCATCGGATAATACCGTTTCTGCCTCTGTCTGTTGCTGTCTACCGGAGGACCGTCTCCTCCCTCGTCTATCCTCCTCTCGTACTGCCTTTATCGCTTCGGTCATTACAGTCGGTAAGATCGTCTGCATAACCTGGTGCACTTCCTCAATCACTGCCTCTTTTACCGAGGCTCTCAACTTGGCGCTTTCGTCCGTCTCTTCCTGGTGAGGAACCTCGTTCTCCTCACGAACTACTTTCTCTTTCCTAAGTCTTCCTCGCGTGATACGCGGCTCATCACCACGTTCACCATCACAGGAAGCATCAGATGATCTATCACCGACCATCTTCTATCACACTGAAAGATTAAAACACCAACACGGTCATTCAAGGAAATAGCTCAGTTTATGTTAAGTACAGTAAGTCCCTAATTACAGTGGCCAGTTGTGATTAGCCACTTACTCTACTCTTCATACCCCGAGCATCACCTATCCTGACTACATTAGTATCTCAGTCTAACAGTACACATCATTCACATAACAAGCGCACATAATAACCAGTTAATCTTTAAGAAAATACCTGATGGCACGCGACTACTCAGATGGCATTCTCATTCTCCCTGTCCCATTCTCAGTTTATGTTTAGGTTTATTATGAAAATTTACCCATTTTACTTAAACTTTTGCTCTGATACCAACTTGTAAGGCCCCGCTCACCGGGCACCTTACTGTTGGTTCTTCATCGCACATATAACGTACATAATGTATATAATCATAAATCAACGCAGCGGAAATGATAAAAATATATATACATTCTCATTCATTCATAAAATTCATTACATCATTGACTCGATTACAAAATGCAGCTTTCTCTACTTTGTCTCTCCTCATAGGATCATACAGCGACCTCTAGAGGAGATATTAAGTTCAAAAACATAAAAATTATATTTTATACTAAGAATATTCCTTAGGTAATTCCGTACATCGGAACCCTGACGGAATACTCTTGACACTCTCATGCAACATACTTTGTTGCATGTACTATGCACACGCATCCAATGCGTGGCGAACTTATCAAAATCTAAAGGAGATTTCTTGAGTAATCTCGTTGATTCAGATCCTCAAGAAATCTCATAATGACATGCAACGTGATGTGTTGCGAATATTATGGACCCGCAACCCATGACGTTGCAGCATTATCAACTGGAGAATGCCATCCCAAAAGAGCTGAGTAGCCGCCTCGTGCCATCCTCAGCAACACTACCTGCGAACTGGAAAACACATAAAAGTCAGCGTTGCTGAGTGAGTTCTAGTTTATAATAAAACATACTTTTATTCTCATTAACTGCTCTTTCATACATGTGTTCACACATCATACGTACACGTAAATAATATTATTATTATCTTATCATTCATTACTTACTTTCATTCGTGTACACTTCATCATTCTCGTATACTTTCATACATACATACTTTACATACTTTACATACTTTCGTATGTCTTTACTTTCATTCATACTTTACATACTTTCGTATGTCTTACTTTCATTCATACTTTACATACTTTCGTATGTCTTTACTTTCATTCATACTTTCACTTCATACGTTCGAACCTTCATTTTATTCATTCATTCATTTATTACTTTCGTTCGAACGTTCATTACATTCGGTGACATGTACCATACCCCGTTCATCATACATACTACTGGTGCTGGACCTGTGGTGGTTAGCCACGAACGTTGTGCACAAAGCTGATCCAGTCACCTGGGATAGGTACATGCACCACTCATCTTTTCACTTTACTTCTAACATACGTTAGCCGAGTCTCTTGCAGTGCGCGACTGCTCACCTCAGTGACAATCTTATGATTGCCTGCTAACCGAGTCTCTTGCAACACGAAGTTGCTCACCTCATTATCAATCTCAATGATTGACCCGATGTACATCCTTCGGGGTAGCTAACCCGTACACCGTTGAGCTAACACCTGCCAGGGGTGTGCACCTCCTTCATTTTGCTTGCAAGCCTTTATTACGTTCATTCATTCGTTAATGCATGCATTCATCATCATGTTCCTCTTCCATTATCTTTCACTTTATGTTACATAATACTTCATTCATTCATTTTCATAATTCATAAAGTTTTCGGAAAGATAAACATACATAATCATAAGGAACATACACATAACATTCATTCATCATCCTACAAGGCATCATTCATATATGGCATACAACAGGTACAACCATGCAACATCATCATCACTATCATGCCTATGTTACTCATTTTCCTCAAATTAATCAGATCTTACTAAGCCTGATCCGCATTTCACATTCTGCTTCATCCGCATTAGTCTGATCATCCGCATTAGTCAATGCGGATGAGTAATACCTTATCCGCATTAATTTACCTCATCCGCATTAGTTAATGCGGATGAGGAATGACTTACCGCATTCCTGAGTTAGTCTCCCGCATTGGTTAATGCGGTTTACTGCCTTAACTGTATATCGTGTACCCGTGTTGGGTTAATGCGGATGAAGGAAGGGCCTTGACCGTATTTACTTGGTCATCCGCATTACTCAATGCGGTGGCCTGATGCCTTAACCGCATTCTCCCAGGTCATCCGCATTAGTTAATGCGGTTGACCACAACCGCATTTGGACAATACGGTTGAGTAAGGCAACCTGCAACTTAACCTGCGCCATTTCTACAATCCATACATCATCTCAACATACATTAGCACAGTTTTACCACATCAGTTACTTAGAATCAACTAAACATCATGCATATCATAAAAATAACTTCTAAAACATGCATCAGCGGTACACATTCGGTCTACCTGCTGAGATTTGTCTACTTATCTTAGAAATCTTACCTGCAGTGAGCATAGCAGCCCAATCGGACCTCATACACACTCATACTCATACGTATACACACACATTGAGAGCTCATGGCTCGAAAACAATTTCACTATGTGTTCCAGCCCCAAAATCGTTCAAAAATGCTTAAAAGAAGGGGTCTTAGAACTCACATTGTGTTGCTGGGTATGGCGTCTTCGAAACCCGTCGTCGTGAGACCTTGTACCTCGAATCCGCCCTCTTCTTCTTCTTGTTCTTCCTTCAAATTCCCGTGGTCTGCTCTTTCTCTCTCTAGAACACTTCGAAGATTTGGGGTTGTAAGAAAAAAGAAAAGTGGGCAGCCATCCCTATGTATATCAGATATTTCTCTTTTCTTTGTACTTTTACACAAAACCCCCTTCTACTTTCTCTTTCTTTTCCTTTTCCTCCAAAATTCTTTCTTTTCTTTTCTTCTTATTATTTCCCTTTGTCTATTCAAAATTGCGGGTGTTACAAGTCCACCCCCCTTATTTTAGGTTTCGTCCCCGAAACCTGTCATTCCTCGAACAGTCGTGGGTAATGCTGCCTCATTTCTTCTTCAGTTTCCCACGTCGACTCGGATCCCTTCCTGTGCCGCCACTGTACACGCACAAGGGGAACCACTTTATTTCTCAACCTCTTTTCTTTGCGATCTATGATCGCCACTGGTTGCTCTACATAATTGAGCTTTTCGTCTATCTCTATATCATCCAGTGGAACGACCATGTTTTCGTCCGCCAAACATTTCCTCAGATGAGACACGTGGAAAGTCGGGTGGATTCCACTTAGTTCATCTGGCAGATCCAACCTATAAGCCACCTCCCCCACTCGAGCAACAATTCGGAAAGGGCCTATATATCGCGGACTCAACTTACCCCGCTTCCGGAATCGAATGATCCCTTTCCAAGGTGAGACCTTCAACATAACCCGGTCTCCCACTTGGAACTCAATTGGCCTGCGTCGTTTGTCAGCATACGACTTCTGTCGGTCTTTGGCCGCCTTCATATACGCTTTAATTCTTTCGAGCTTTTCAGTCGTAGCCTCTACCACTTCGACGCTTCCCAATTCTTTTTGACCAATTTCACCCCAACAGACGGGGGTCCTGCATCTTCTACCGTATAACATCTCGTAGGGTGGCATGCCAATACTAGCATGATAACTGTTGTTGTACGAGAACTCAGCTAACGGTAGATGGTCATCCCAACTTCCTCCGAAATCAATAACACATGCCCGAAGCATGTCCTCCAAGGTCTGAATGGTCCTTTCTGACTGACCATCAGTTTGAGGATGATAAGCCGTGCTAATATGCAACCTCGTTCCCATGGCATCGTGGAATTTCTTCCAGAATTTGGATGTAAACCGGGTGTCGCGGTCAGATACAATCGACACTGGTACACCATGACGAGTCACGATCTCTTTGATGAAAAGATCGGCCAACCTTTCGGACGAATATGTTTCACGCATCGGTAAGAAGTGAGCACTCTTCGTCAATCGATCCACAATCACCCAGATCGTATCATACCCTTTCGGGGTACGTGGCAGCTTTGTGATAAAATCCATGGTGATGTGTTCCCACTTCCACTCCGGGATGTCCAAAGGTTGAATCTTTCCATACGGCTTCTGGTGCTCCGCCTTCACTTGCAGACACGTGAGGCATTTACTCACATACTCCACCACATCGCGTTTCATACCCGGCCACCAATAATCTTTCTTCATATCTTGGTACATCTTGGTGGCGCCGGGATGGATGGAGTATCGGGACTTATGAGCTTCATCCAAAATCTTCATTCGCAGATCCCCAAGACGAGGAATCCACATACGCCCAAACCGAGTTCTAACACCCGTTGCGTTCTCACCCAACTCCGCGATCAGACCTCTCATGCGTTCAGAGTTAAGATGTTCGTCTTTCAAAGCCTCATCTTGGAACTCTTTGACCTGTTTCATCACGTCGGAGGTCATGATTAGCTGGTACGCCTTCACTCGAATTGGCTCGGGCCTCTCTTTTCGGCTAAGGGCATCCGCCACAACATTGGCTTTGCCCGGATGGTAATGGATCTCACAGTTATAGTCCTTTATGAGCTCCAACCATCGCCGTTGCCTCATGTTCAGATCTTTTTGCTCGAAGAAGTACTTCAAGCTTTTGTGGTCCGTGAAGATGGTGCACTTCGTCCCGTACAAATAGTGCCGCCAAATCTTCAACGCGAAAACCACAGCTGCTAGCTCCAAGTCATGAGTAGGGTAATTAACCTCATGAACTTTCAGCTGTCGGGATGCATAAGCTATCACCTTTCCCCTCTGCATCAATACACATCCCAACCCCGAGTAGGAGGCATCAGAATAAACTACCAAGTCTTCACTCCCATCGGGCAGTGCCAAAACTGGAGCTTGGGTCAATCTTGTCTTCAGTTCTTCGAATGCCTTCTCTTGTGCTTGACCCCATTCAAATTTCACATCTTTCCGGGTCAACTTGGTCAGTGGAGAAGCAATTTTGGAAAAGTCTTGGATAAACCTTCGGTAGTAGCCCGCCAAGCCCAAGAAACTACGGATCTCGGACGGCGTCTTCGGAGACTTCCATTGCATCACTGCCTCCACTTTCGCCGGATCGACCATAATTCCATCCGGATTTACCACGTGACCCAAGAATTGAACTTCACGCAACCAGAATGCGCACTTGGAGAATTTAGCATACAACTTCTCCCTTCTCAGCGTCTCCATAACCTCCCGAATGTGACCGGCATGCTCAGTCTCGCTCTTTGAATAAATCAAGATGTCATCAATGAATACAATCACTGATTTATCCAACATCGGCCGGCACACCCTGTTCATCAGATCCATAAAAGCAGCTGGCGCGTTGGTCAAACCGAAAGACATGACAAGAAACTCATAATGACCGTAGCGCGTACGAAAAGCTGTTTTAGGGATATCCTGTTCCTTCACCTTCAGTTGATGGTAACCTGATCGAAGATCTATACGTGAAAACCAACTAGCACCTTGAAGTTGGTCAAACAAGTCATCGATCCTTGGCAAGGGGTATCTGTTCTTCACTGTCAGCTTATTCAACTCACGGTAGTCGATGCACATCCTCATACTACCGTCCTTCTTCTTTACAAACAGGACCGGAGCACCCCAAGGTGAGATACTCGGTCTAATAAACCCCTTATCCAGTAGCTCTTGTAACTGCTCCATCAACTCTTTCATCTCTGTCGGGGCCAATCGGTATGGTGCCTTGGCAACAGGTTGGGCGCCTGGTACTAAATCAATCTGGAACTCGATCTCTCTGTCAGGTGGCAATCCCGATAAGTCTTCCGGGAATACGTCTGGGAACTCACACACAACCGGAACATCAGACAGTTGTGGTGCTGGCTTCTCTACATCTTTCACATAACATAAATAGGCGTTACATCCACGCCTCATACATTTCCCCGCCACTGCCATTGAGATCACTTTCGGAATCGTAGTAACCCGATCCCCATAAACTGTCACTGGACTGCCGTCAGGCGCTGTCAAATTGATCATCTTCTTGCGACACACAATGTTCGCCTCGAAATCCGCCAACCAATCCATTCCAAGCACCAAATCGAAACCACCTAACGTCATCGCAAAGGGTTTAACTGGGAATTTGTGACCCTCCAGTTCCACATCGTAACCCTCAATTATCTCACAAATCCTGGTGGTTTTACCTATAGCAGTCTCTACATCAAACGGTGCATCCACACGTCTACTACTAACGGGCAATTTGGCACAAAAAGCGACAGAAATGAAACTCCTACTGGCACCGGAATCAAATAATACAGAGGCTAAAGTTTGGTTCACCAGAAACGTACCGGACACTACATCAGGGTCCGTCCTCGCCTCTTCCTGCGTCATCGTGAATGCTCTGGCGCTCGCTTTCGACCCTTCACCCCCTGTTTTCTTCACGCCGGAACCCTCAAATCTCGGCTTCTTGCAGTCTTTATTCATATGACCACTTTCCCCACAGTTAAAGCATCTCATTCCTTTACATTCTTTGGCCATATGACCGGGCTTTCCACACTTGAAACATACATTCAGCCCCCATCTGCACTCACCACCGTGCTCTCGCCCACACTTCCCACACTTTCTCGACCCTGCACTTGTCACGACCACACGACGGTCATCAACCCGTGCCTTCTTACTACTTGTCGAAGTATCACCCCGACCAAACCTCTTTCCCTGCCACTTCCTCTCATCACTTCCCTTCTTACTGCCCTCAGATTTCACCATCGCAGCCCGTTCATCGTACAACCTCCCAGCTAAATCCACCGCCGACCTGAAAGTACTTGGTCGGGCGGAAATCAAGTGCCAACGAATTTCGGCTGGCAACCCCTGAATATACCGGTTAATCTTGCGAGACACCGGCGTCACTTGCTCTGGCACCAACCGTGCCATGTCGTTGAACTTGGTCGTGTATTGTTGGTGGGTCATCGTTCCCGCTTCCAACTGCAGGAACTCTCTCTCAACTCTGTCCATCTCTCGACGAGGACTAAACTCCTCGATCACCATCCTCTTCAACTCAGACCACTTCAATTTCCCAATGGCCCTGCTACCCTCGGCCTGGACAATATTGTCCCACCAGCACAATGCCGTCCCCGTAAACGAGTGGGTAGCAAACTTTACCTTCTTATCCTCCCGGCAGTCACTGATATCAAGGACCGCCTCCATCTCTCTCACCCATTGGTGAGCATCAGCAGCCGTACCCGAACCATCAAAAGTCGGAGGCTTGCACCTCATAAATTTCCCGTAGTCACAACCCCGGGCTGTCCCCCTAACCTGTTCTTCCTCCTCTTCCTCTTCGTCATCGGATAATACCGTTTCTGCCTCTGTCTGTTGCTGTCTACCGGAGGACCGTCTCCTCCCTCGTCTATCCTCCTCTCGTACTGCCTTTATCGCTTCGGTCATTACAGTCGGTAAGATCGTCTGCATAACCTGGTGCACTTCCTCAATCACTGCCTCTTTTACCGAGGCTCTCAACTTGGCGCTTTCGTCCGTCTCTTCCTGGTGAGGAACCTCGTTCTCCTCACGAACTACTTTCTCTTTCCTAAGTCTTCCTCGCGTGATACGCGGCTCATCACCACGTTCACCATCACAGGAAGCATCAGATGATCTATCACCGACCATCTTCTATCACACTGAAAGATTAAAACACCAACACGGTCATTCAAGGAAATAGCTCAGTTTATGTTAAGTACAGTAAGTCCCTAATTACAGTGGCCAGTTGTGATTAGCCACTTACTCTACTCTTCATACCCCGAGCATCACCTATCCTGACTACATTAGTATCTCAGTCTAACAGTACACATCATTCACATAACAAGCGCACATAATAACCAGTTAATCTTTAAGAAAATACCTGATGGCACGCGACTACTCAGATGGCATTCTCATTCTCCCTGTCCCATTCTCAGTTTATGTTTAGGTTTATTATGAAAATTTACCCATTTTACTTAAACTTTTGCTCTGATACCAACTTGTAAGGCCCCGCTCACCGGGCACCTTACTGTTGGTTCTTCATCGCACATATAACGTACATAATGTATATAATCATAAATCAACGCAGCGGAAATGATAAAATATATATACATTCTCATTCATTCATAAAATTCATTACATCATTGACTCGATTACAAAATGCAGCTTTCTCTACTTTGTCTCTCCTCATAGGATCATACAGCGACCTCTAGAGGAGATATTAAGTTCAAAAACATAAAAATTATATTTTTATACTAAGAATATTCCTTAGGTAATTCCGTACATCGGAACCCTGACGGAATACTCTTGACACTCTCATGCAACATACTTTGTTGCATGTACTATGCACACGCATCCAATGCGTGGCGAACTTATCAAAATCTAAAGGAGATTTCTTGAGTAATCTCGTTGATTCAGATCCTCAAGAAATCTCATAATGACATGCAACGTGATGTGTTGCGAATATTATGGACCCGCAACCCATGACGTTGCAGCATTATCAACTGGAGAATGCCATCCCAAAAGAGCTGAGTAGCCGCCTCGTGCCATCCTCAGCAACACTACCTGCGAACTGGAAAACACATAAAAGTCAGCGTTGCTGAGTGAGTTCTAGTTTTATAATAAAACATACTTTTATTCTCATTAACTGCTCTTTCATACATGTGTTCACACATCATACGTACACGTAGATAATATTATTATTATCTTATCATTCATTACTTACTTTCATTCGTGTACACTTCATCATTCTCGTATACTTTCATACATACATACTTTACATACTTTACATACTTTCGTATGTCTTTACTTTCATTCATACTTTACATACTTTCGTATGTCTTTACTTTCATTCATACTTTACATACTTTCGTATGTCTTTACTTTCATTCATACTTTCACTTCATACGTTCGAACCTTCATTTTATTCATTCATTCATTTATTACTTTCGTTCGAACGTTCATTACATTCGGTGACATGTACCATACCCCCGTTCATCATAATACTACTGGTGCTGGACCTGTGGTGGTTAGCCACGAACGTTGTGCACAAAGCTGATCCAGTCACCTGGGATAGGTACATGCACCACTCATCTTTTCACTTTACTTCTAACATACGTTAGCCGAGTCTCTTGCAGTGCGCGACTGCTCACCTCAGTGACAATCTTATGATTGCCTGCTAACCGAGTCTCTTGCAACACGAAGTGCTCACCTCATTATCAATCTCAATGATTGACCCGATGTACATCCTTCGGGTAGCTAACCCGTACACCGTTGAGCTAACACCTGCCAGGGGTGTGCACCTCCTTCATTTTGCTTGCAAGCCTTTATTACGTTCATTCATTCGTTAATGCATGCATTCATCATCATGTTCCTCTTCCATTATCTTTCACTTTATGTTACATAATACTTCATTCATTCATTTTCATAATTCATAAAGTTTTCGGAAAGATAAACATACATAATCATAAGGAACATACACATAACATTCATTCATCATCCTACAAGGCATCATTCATATATGGCATACAACAGGTACAACCATGCAACATCATCATCACTATCATGCCTATGTTACTCATTTTCCTCAAATTAATCAGATCTTACTAAGCCTGATCCGCATTTCACATTCTGCTTCATCCGCATTAGTCTGATCATCCGCATTAGTCAATGCGGATGAGTAATACCTTATCCGCATTAATTTACCTCATCCGCATTAGTTAATGCGGATGAGGAATGACTTACCGCATTCCTGAGTTAGTCTCCCGCATTGGTTAATGCGGTTTACTGCCTTAACTGTATATCGTGTACCCGTGTTGGGTTAATGCGGATGAAGGAAGGGCCTTGACCGTATTTACTTGGTCATCCGCATTACTCAATGCGGTGGCCTGATGCCTTAACCGCATTCTCCCAGGTCATCCGCATTAGTTAATGCGGTTGACCACAACCGCATTTGGACAATACGGTTGAGTAAGGCAACCTGCAACTTAACCTGCGCCATTTCTACAATCCATACATCATCTCAACATACATTAGCACAGTTTTACCACATCAGTTACTTAGAATCAACTAAACATCATGCATATCATAAAAACAACTTCTAAAACATGCATCAGCGGTACACATTCGGTCTACCTGCTGAGATTTGTCTACTTATCTTAGAAATCTTACCTGCAGTGAGCATAGCAGCCCAATCGGACCTCATACACACTCATACTCATACGTATACACACACATTGAGAGCTCATGGCTCGAAAACAATTTCACTATGTGTTCCAGCCCCAAAATCGTTCAAAAATGCTTAAAAGAAGGGGTCTTAGAACTCACATTGTGTTGCTGGGTATGGCGTCTTCGAAACCCGTCGTCGTGAGACCTTGTACCTCGAATCCGCCCTCTTCTTCTTCTTGTTCTTCCTTCAAATTCCCGTGGTCTGCTCTTTCTCTCTCTAGAACACTTTGAAGACTTGGGGTTGTAAGAAAAAAGAAAAGTGGGCAGCCATCCCTATGTATATCAGATATTTCTCTTTTCTTTGTACTTTTACACAAAACCCCCTTCTACTTTCTCTTTCTTTTCCTTTTCCTCCAAAATTCTTTCTTTTCTTTTCTTCTTATTATTTCCCTTTGTCTATTCAAAATTGCGGGTGTTACATCAGGACCCAAACGTTGTTACGGGTACGTATCTGCTCAATCACCATTTCGCATCCATACTATTTGATACTGGGGCAGACAATAGCTTTATATCTTCTGAGTTCGTGCATATGCTTGGTTTGAGTGCCAGTAGACTAGAAACTAGTTACTCCGTAGAAATGGCCAATGGTAGGGTTGAACAAGCAGACGAGATTATTAAGAATTGCACCCTAATGTTGGAAGACCAGGTTTTTAGTATAGATTTAATACCATTCGAGTTAGGCAGCTTCGATGTGATAGTGGGTATGGATTGGTTGTCAAATCATGGAGCCGAGATTGTTTGTCGGGAGAAAGTAGTACGAATCCCCATGCCAAACGGGGAGGTACTCAAGATTCAAGGAGAACGACCGGGAAGAACACTAAAGCTCATTTCTTGCATGAAAGCCCGCCGAAGTCTAAGGAAGCAGTGTTACACTTTTCTGGCTCACATCGTAGAAAAGAAAGAAGAAGAGACAAAATTGGCAGACATTCCAATTGTACGGGACTATCCGAAAGTGTTCCCTGATGATTTGACTGGATTGCCTCCTCCACGACAGGTGGAATTCCATATAGAGCTGGTTCCTGGAGCTACACCGATAGCTAAGACACCGTATCGGTTAGCACCCTCAGAGATGCAAGAGTTATCCAGCCAACTACAGGAACTACTGGAGAAGGGTTTCATTCGACCGAGTCATTCACCGTGGGGAGCACCGGTATTATTTGTCAAGAAGAAGGATGGGTCGTTCCGAATGTGTATCGACTACAGGGAATTGAACAAATTGACCGTGAAGAATCGGTATCCTCTTCCCAGAATTGACGACCTGTTCGATCACTTGCAAGGAGCCTCGTATTTCTCTAAGATCGATCTCCGATCTGGATATCATCAACTAAGAGTATTCGAGGACGATATTCCGAAAACAGCATTTAGAACTCGTTACGGACACTATGAGTTCTTGGTCATGCCATTCGGATTGACCAACGCACCAGCTGTCTTTATGGATTTAATGAATCGGGTGTGCAAGCCTTATCTCGATAAGTTCGTGATTGTATTCATAGACGACATACTCATCTACTCCCGTTCGAAAGAGGATCACGAAAAACACCTCCAAGCGATTCTAGAACTGTTAAAGGAAGAGAAACTTTTTGCTAAGCTCTCAAAGTGTGAATTCTGGCTTCGAGAAGTAAAATTCTTGGGTCATGTAGTTAGCGAAAATGGAATTCATGTGGATCCCGGTAAGATTGAAGCTGTGAAGAAGTGGGATACTCCCCAAACACCCTCAGAAATACGGCAATTCTTGGGATTGACCGGATACTATCGTCGCTTCATTGCCAATTTCTCCAAGATTGCCCAACCATTGACTTTGTTGACTCAGAAAGACAAGAAGTTCGATTGGGGAAAGCACAAGAACAGGTGTTCCAAACATTGAAGGAGAAGTTGTGCAACGCACCGATATTGTCCCTCCCAGACGGAACTGATGATTTTGTGGTGTACTGTGATGCTTCACATCAAGGTTTGGGCTGTGTACTAATGCAGAAAGATAAGGTAATTGCCTACGCTTCGCGACAACTCAATGTGCATGAAAAGAACTACACAACTCACGATTTGGAGTTGGGTGCCGTAGTGTTTGCACTCAAGATATGGAGGCATTATCTATATGGAACCAAATGCATCATCTACACAGACCATAAGAGCCTTCAACACATCATGAATCAGAAAGAACTTAACATGCGACAGCGACGCTGGGTAGAGCTACTTAGCGACTACGATTGTGAAATCCGGTATCATCCGGGGAAGGCTAACGTGGTGGCTGATGGTTTAAGCCGAAAAGAACGTGTGAAACCATTACGTGCCCGAGCGCTAGGTTTGACTATTCAAACCAATCTAAAGGCTCAGATTCAAATTGCACAAAACGAGGCATTGAAAGAAGAAAACCTTTCGGGGAAGAATTCCGGGGGTTGGATAAGCAAATGACTCGCAAGGATGATGGCGTTCATTACTTCATAGATCGTATATGGGTCCCCAGATAGGGAGGTGTACGTACATTAGTCATGGATGAAGCACACAAGACACGATACTCTGTTCATCCTTGTGCCGACAAGATGTACCACGATCTGAAGGAGTTGTACTGGTGGCCAGGCATGAAGAAAGATATTGCTATATATGTGAGCAAATGCTTGACCTGTTCAAGGGTCAAGGCTGAACACCAGAAACCATCGGGATTATTGCAACAACCTGAAATTCCCGAGTGGAAATGGGAGAATATCACTATGGATTTCATTACCAAACTCCCGAGAACACCAAGCGGACACGACACGATATGGGTTGTGGTGGATCGAATGACAAAATCCGCTCACTTCCTGCCTATCCGGGGAGACTATAAGATGGATAAGCTGGCAAGGTTGTACATCAAAGAGGTCGTGACACGGCACGGGGTGCCGGTGTCAATCATATCCGACCGAGACAGTCGATTCACTTCACGATTTTGGCAGACGTTACAGAAAGCGATGGGCACTCGGCTAGACATGAGTACTGCCTATCACCCACAAACAGACGGCCAGAGTGAACGAACTATACAAACATTGGAAGACATGCTTAGAGCTTGCGTAATCGATTTTGGTGGTAGCTGGGACACTTATTTACCGTTGATTGAGTTCTCTTACAACAACAGCTACCATACAAGCATTGGATGCTCCATTTGAAGCATTGTATGGACGGAAATGTAGATCGCCTGTATGTTGGGACGAGGTTGGTGAAAGCCAGCTAACAGGTCCCGAAATCATTCAAGAAACCACCGATAAGATCTTCCAAATCAAAGACCGACTCAAAGCTGCTAGAGACCGCCAAAAGAGCTACGCCGACAATCGTCGGAAGCCTTTAGAATTCAATGTTGGGGATCATGTCTTACTCAAGGTCTCTCCGTGGAAAGGGATCGTACGATTTGGTAAGAAAGGGAAGTTAGCCCCTCGATACGTAGGACCATTCGAGATTACAGAAAGAATCGGTCCGGTGGCTTAGCGATTGAGGTTGCCACAAGAACTCAGCGGTGTGCATGATACTTTTCACGTGTCGAACCTCAAAAAGTGTTTGGCAGACGAGTCCTTACACGTACCAATTGAGGAAATCAAGATCGACGAAAAGCTTCATTTTATTGAGGAACCCATTGAGGTCATGGACCGAAAAGTCAAAAGGCTGAGGCGCAGCAAGATACCTATCGTTCGTATAAGATGAAATTCCAAACGAGGGCCAGAGTTTACATGGAAACGTGAAGATCAGATGAGACTCAAATATCCACACCTATCCGAGGATGACGCCCTAGGACCAAGCACCAGTTGAATTTCGGGACGAAATTCCCTCAACTGGGGGATACTGTGACATCCGTCACCAAAGGTCCGTCTACTGACGTAATCTGTTAGTTTTATTACCGGTCATCCCTCAACTTTATAGCCCATCTATGTGGATATTATGCCTGTATGCTTGCTTGGTTAACCTTATGCGTGTGCTATCGTAGTTTAAATTGTCATCACCTTGAAACATTATCTAATATTTGCCCCGTTACCACTAAACGCGTCATTTTTATAATAAAATAATTGTCACGAATAAAATTATCTTTAACTTGTAAGTAACATTAATAACATTTTATCATTAATAAAAACGAGACTAATTAATAACGTTTTCAACCGAAACAAAATTTAGGAACTCGGGGCAAAGTACAGGGACTAAAAGTGACATTTTGGCAAACCTGGGATGGGTATAAAAACCCCATTCCCAGCCCTTATTCACCATCTTCATCTTCATCGCTTCTTCTCTTCTTCTTCACCTCCACCTCGATCTTGCACCAAAAATCGACCCGTATGTTGCGTTTTCTTCGTCAAATCTCGGTTATCATCGTGAATACTCACTCCTAGCAGGTAGATAACCTCGTTTGACCCGTTTCTTGCTCGATTTCACTTCTGCGTTTTCTAGGGTTTCGGGTGCTCGGGTTCATCCGAGCACAAGAGGTCATGTGGGCTTGTATATTGTGTTCTTGAGTGTGCTTCTTGTCTAGACGTGTTAGGATTAGTGTTCTGGAGGTTCTTGGCGCATGAAACCCATGCTCGGAGCAGCTGGGCGCTGCTCGATGGTCTGTGCAGTCACGACCTGCTGTGCAGGGCGACTGGGCCATCCGGCCGACTGAGCCGTGCGACTGGAATGAGTCGTGCGACTGGGTAGGGCGTATGAGTGTGTCACGCGACTGAGCCGTGCGATTGGGCAAATCGTACGACTAAGTCAGGCGTATGGGTGTGTGCGATTGAATGCATGTGCGAATGAGTCTGTGCGAACGAATGAGTCATGCGATTGAGTCAGTGCGAATGAAATGTGTGCGATTGTGTGTGAGTCGTACGACTGAAAGGCCAATCGTACGAATGAATGTTCAATCGCACGAATGAAGCTGATTCGTGCGATTGAAGGTCCAATCGTGTGTATGGAGATTGAGTCGTATGACTAAGTCTTGCATGGTACGACTGAATGCTTAGTCGCATGAACGAAGGTTCAATCGTACGAAAGTAGCTAATTCGTACGACTGAAAGTCCACTCGTGCGAATGGAGTGTCAGTCGAGCGTCCGGTCCTGTTGTATGATTAATGATGTGTGTGTGCGTATGGATCCCCTCTTCGGAGATCTCACGATGATAATGTAATACTAATAAAGTGTCTTAGCTTGACCACAAAGATTAAAGTCAACGCTATTAACAGGCACATACTATTTAAAATAACCTAGTCTGAGATGTGTGTGTACTACCCACGACCGAACCGAAACTGCCAGAGCCTATTGATATCATCTTATGCTTTATGATCATTATTAATGCTTGTCAGTAACTGTCAATAGGTGTTTGACGGTTCATAGCATCTAACCCTTGGGATACTTCATCGTTGTGCTTATCATCTATCCTGTGAGTTTCGTGGCCCCTTTTTACGCTTATACAATTGTTTCAACCTTTTACAACATGGGGGAAAAGTATGCTCACACGTTTTTAATACTGTACAACATACATACAATTTTCATACTTGGAATCAACATGATACTGTTTTGTGAGTACTTAACTGATGCATACATGATGTTACTGTGTGGACTGTCTTACAACCATTAATTCCGGTGTTGGAACCAACAGATAGGTATTAGTAGTACTACTGGGTTGACACCCCCACCTTTGACAGATGGTTACTTGCGAGTACCATCACACTGCCAGGAACGGGCCTTGGGTGAATATATTCTGACAAGTTGCTGTGTGTACGTCATTAGGCTTGGTTGTATAAAACGCATGATATGTGATCTTGCTTGCTTATAACTGTATGCACGGTATTCCACTACAAATACTATACAGCATCAACTACATGTTTACAATTTAAACCTGCGAAGCTCACCAACATTATTGTTGACCGTTTTGAGCATTACTTTTCAGGTGATCAAGGGAATTGAAGTTCTAGGAGTGCTGCCTTTTAGAGGAGACCCTAGGATGTATTTTGTGTTTATTACTTTTGTAAAGCTTGAACATGATCTTTTGTATACTTGTTCCCGAGTTGTGGGAACATTACATTACAAGCAATTATCAATGTTTATGTGATCATTTATGTTGTGCTTATGACTATGCTGTCATGAACCTTGATTATACGCGACACAAGTCTCCATTTGTGTTCGGGTGTCGTCATGACACGCTCGTCATCATATTTTATTGCTACTCTATCATATATCATGTGTTATGACGATCCCGTCTAGCTCACATTCCCCGTGTTTCCGCTATCAGCGGGGGTGTGACAGTTCCACCGAGAGTAGGGTTTGGGAAGGGTAGGTGGTGGCAAATCTTTCCTCTATCTTGGGAGACCGAGAGACCGCTTCCAAAAGACGTCCGGCTCGATAACAATAACAGCCAAATTATAGTGCATATATCACATAAGCATACATCACAATAAAGTTTTATATATGCATATGCATGTCCATAAATAAAATAACACGATTATATTGCATACATCACATACATCACATAAGCATTAGCATACGTATAACAATCAGAATAATAATACATACCTCATATATAAGCAATTAAACATACGTCATAAAAGCAAACACGACATCATTGAAACAAGTTTGATGCCGATAAATTTTACTACTTAAATATTAGGCAAGGAATAAGGCAGATAAATTTTACTACGATATTAACAATACTAATATGGCAGTTAGCACTACAGTTTCATCTACATTGAACAAATAATGTTACCCTACACACCACATGCGGACTATCACATCAAGGCCCACTAGTAGTCTCTAACTTTAATTCTACGCCTCAACTCACTCCTATCTTCGACCATGTGCTATGAGAGGTGCAACTCTACCATATCCATACTAATCATTTCATCCCAGGTCAACTTAGGTCTTCATATACTCCTCTTACCATCTAAGATGATGCGCTCTACTACTCTAGCTGGCGCTAACATCTATCTCCTCTTCACGTGTCCAAACCATCTTAATTTTTCCTCTCGTATTTTGTCTGTGATACAAGTTACCTGTAGCCTCTGCCGTAAGACGTCGTTCCTTATCCGATCCAGCCTCGTGTGTCCACACATCCACCTTAGCATTCGTATTTCTGCGATCTCTATTTGTCTCTCGTGCAATTTGTTCATGGCTCAGCAGTTTGTTCCGTATAACATAGTTGGACGAACTGCCACTCTATATAGTTTTCCCTTTAGTCGTGTTGGGAACCTCTTGTCACACAGGATCCCTGACGCTGCCTTCCACTTGCACCATACTGCCTGAACACGATGGGCTACATCACTGTGTATCTCTCCGTCTTCCTAAACGTACGAGCCTAGATATTTGAACCTAAGTGTTTGTGGGACCGCTAGGCCCTGAATAGTAATTTGGGTGTCCTCTTCATTCGCTCCACTGAAGTTACAATGCATGTATTCCGTCTTAAAGCGACTTATCCATAATCCTTTGCTCTCTAGTGCCGCTCTTCACTGCTCCAACCTCTCGTTCAGTGCCCTTTTAGATTCTGATATTAGTACAATATCATCTGCAAACAGCATGCACCACGGTACTGACTCCTGTATAGACTTGACCATCTCATCCAACACTATTGTGAAGAGAAATGAGCTTAATTAACATTCATATAAACAAACAAACATACCAAGTATGTCTCACTGAGAGTAGGGTCTGGGAGGGGTAGGTGGTGACCAGTCTTTCCTCTATCTTGAGAGGCAGAGAGTCCGCTTCCAAAAGACCCCGGCTCGACAACAATCACAACCATTGATTATAGCTTATTTAAACATAGATGATAAAGAGATCATTATTTAATATTTTTATGTTATTGATGGCATTGATTATAATATATCAAAGGTCTTTAAAATTACAAGATCAATCATTATTTCTGGTAACAACATGTGAGTAGTGTTGTGAGATATACGTCGACGGTGTTACTCATTTGTAAGGTGTTAAGTCTTCTTGTTCTTAATATGAAATTAAAGCTCGTTTATGATGTTTACAGACCTTTTAATGCCTTAATCATAAATAATGTGGAGGTAACAAAGAAATTGGAGATTAGAGGTCAAACTTGTCTAAATTTGCCTAATAACCCATTCTAACCAACATTCATGAAATGGTGATGTTTGGTGCAAGTAATTTATATAATCATAGAGATAAACTCATGAAATATAAATAAAGTGTCAGCTATGTTTCAATAAATTCACTAACATTTCTAGAGATTTAAAAAGCCACTCGATTATCAATATTCCATTGTTATGAACTTTTATATACGTTGAAAAATTTTTAAATTAAGAACTTTCATAGACTTCAAAAAATTTTACATTAAATTATTTAAATGTAACATCAAATTAAAATGAACAGTTATGAAACTTGATCGTTATTGATAAACTTTTCAACATATGTGTTATGACATATCATCATTATATGTTTTCTCACCCTATAACGACGACAACATCCCAGCAAAATTTCGTTAAACTTGTTCACTTTAGTGGTGATGACTTTCTTAGGTTTAACTTATTCACAATTTAAAATAAATGTTAAACTCACTTAATTGAAGTTAATTTAAAAGAATCTATTTTAGTTTCATCTATTTTACAACCAATATGTGATCATTTGAATTTACTTTTCAATTCTCATAGAATTTTTCTAATCAAACATGTCAGGATTAGAATTTAGATTCTACATTTAGTAAATTTCAACAAATTAAATGTCCATTTTAATGACATTTTGTTTTAAATATATTCTTATTAACGATTTGTTAATAAAATTGAAACTAAGTGCAAGTTGTTTAGCATGAATGAAACATAAACACGTATAGCTTCGGCGTTTAATATCAAACTTTTTTGGGTTATTCGATTTTAATAATTTCAAGTTTCATTTATTTGTTGGGATTAATCACAACTCAGTAAATGTTTACAGCTACTCTTAACTTTAAATTTATTTTCCTCCAATGATCTCTTACTAACTGAGAGTTAATCAGGTTAGTTTTTTGATAACGTGGACTGTTTTTGTGGCCAAACATAAAATAGAAAGTTGAAATCTATCATCAGAACCGTCAATTTGAAAATTCCGCACAAAAAACCTGTCAATTTCCACCTCCTGATTTGAACCACCAAACTCGTTGGAGGTAGATTTCAGGTGATGATGGAGGTTAGACAATGGAAAACGGACCTAATTGAGACAAGACGGTGTTGAAGTTGAAAAATGACTCAACGTTTATCTCATTTCATCAAAAAAAGTAACAATGGTTAACTCTCAGTTAGTAAGGGATCATTGGAGAAAAATAAGTTCAAAGTTAGAAGTGCCTGTAAATATTTTTGAGTTGAGATTAATCCCGGCCAACAGATGAAAGTTGGGATTATTAAAATCCAATAACCCAAGTTTTTTCTCTCTGATACAACTATCGACTTGTTTGTACACGGTTTACGATTTAAATCTAATTAGTCTTAAGTCCCTACATTGCAGCGGGGCCTAAAATCATATCAAGTAGCACAAATGACACCACCGTGGAAACGGCCTCCCCATAAAATGTGGGGGAAAGACCGCGTACATCTTCCCTTAAATGGGACGGACACTCCCTGGACCCTGCGAAAACGCGGGAGCTATTTGCAGCACCAGGTACGCCAATTTTTGGCTCTTGTATACAAATATTGGGGCCAAATTATAAAAGTATAAAAGTATTGGATTAAGATAAGAAAAAAAGTTAAGGATTAAAAAAAACAAAAATAAGAGTAAATTACCATTTGCATCCCTGACGTTTTTCCATTTTAACCATTTGCATCCCTATAGTTTCAAAGTCTTGATTCGCTCCCTAACGTTTTAATTTTGTTCCGTTTGAATCCAAATAACTAACTCCGTTAAACTATTCAGTTAACTTTGTGTGAAATGACAAAATTGCCCTTAATAATAAAAAATTAAGTAAATTCCTTTGTTGGACCACCCATCTTATCTAACCCCAAACACATACACACACTCTCACTCTCATCTCTTCATACCCACCACCATAAACACCACCGCCACCCATCACCCAAATTATTTACCGCTGCGGTATGATCCTCGAGCCTATGAAGCCATTGGGTCGGAGAGTTCACCGAAGCCATCGACCGGTCCCATACGTTGCCACCCGAAGCTAACTGTTGGCCCGAAGCCGACCACTTCAACCGGCAAACCTCTTGTTGGTGGCTGGAGTACGTTTCAACGACGTGCGACCTTATACGCACATCGTTGTTCACTATCCGGCCATCCATCGCGATTTGGTGGTGGATTCGAGGAGAAAGTCGTGTGATGTTAGGGCTCGTAGTACTCTGTCGGATCTGTTTGTTGTTGATGATACGAAGAGAGCAAGAGATGGTGGTTCAAGGGTTGAATCGATGAATTTAGGGCTTTCGATGTTGGAGACGAAGGAAACTGTTGAAGAAGATGATTATGAGATTAGGGTTTCAGATGATGTAATTGGGCGAAATGAAATTGATGATGATGATGTTGCAGAAGGGGATCTGAAGACGATGAAGGGCAGTGGTGATGATGATGATGTTGCAGAAGGGCAGTGGTGGTGTTGCAGAAGGGCAGTGGTGGTGTGACGATGAAATTGATGATGATGATGTTGCAGAAGGGCAGTGGTGGTGTTGATGATGAGGATGATGACGATGAAATTGATGATGATGATCTTGCAGAAGGGCAGTGGTGGTGTGGGTTGATCTGATGGTTTGTTATGGTGGTGGTGAGGAGGAGGTTGTGGTGGTGATGGTTGGTGGTGGTGTTTATGGTGGTGGTGTTTATGGTGGTGGGTGATGAAGAGATGAGAGAGAGAGAGAGAGAGAGAGAGAGAGAGAGAGAGAGTGTTTTGGAGTCAGAGAAGAAGGATGATATGGGTATTTTTAAGGGCAATTCCGTCTTTTTAATAATAATTTAACTGAAAAACTAACAGTGTTAAGTCATCTGGACTAAAATGGAGTTAAAAATGAAACGTATAGACTCAAATGAAGATAACACGAAACGTTAGGGGGCGGATGGCAATTTTGAAACTGCAAGGATGCAAGTGGTTAAAATGGGCAAATGTTAGGGATGCAAATGGTAATTTACTCCAAAAATAAATACAATTTATTATGCATATTATACAACTATTTAAGCTTAACAAAGTTGTTAATTAGTATTATATAAATTTATATCATTGATTGAAAAACGGGTCGGTACGGCCCATAATTGACCTTACCATGTGGATATTTAAAAAATATTTCAAAAAAATAAATAAATTTGTATTCAACTTTTATATCCAATGGTTTCATTCCATAATTAGTACCTTTTTTTACCGGAAATCGATGGCCTGTAATCATAAAGTTTAATCAGGAATATTTCCTTAAAATTATGGATTGTGGATTTGTGGGGATTGTATATTTTAAAATACAGTCAAATTTTTTATGAATAGACTGTTGGAAATCATTGCTCCACTAATCACAGGAGTCAAGGTTACAAAACTCGAGACATTGCGAGATCGGTCAAATGGGAAGTTAGAGAGTGCTTGGCCTAGGGGAGAAATACTTGGACGTAATAAATTATAAAAAAATATTGTTTAAAAAAATTATAAATATGTCAAATATCATAAGGTTACAAATATTTATAAAAATATATATATGAAAACAACATAAATCAAAAGAATACATGTTCACAAACAAAATATTTCAAAACTTAAAATTAAGTATTCAATATTATAGACGTACGTAGTAATCATTTGATTATCATCTTCCAAGTTATCTCCGTGGAAAACAATAAAAAGTAACAAAATCGGTGAAAAACAGCAAAAATCGTAAAAAAAATGGTGAAAATCCTAGTTGGCCGAGTTGGATCGAGTTGGGTTAAGTTGGACCGATAAAATTTTAATAAATTTTTTAAGCTCATATCTTGTTATTAATTATTGTTATATAAAACTTTAATAATTTTTTTATATTTTTAAGCTCATATCTTGTCATTGTGTTTTTTAGTGCAGTTTATTGTGTTTTTTTTGTTAGTTATTATGTTTTTCTAAATATTATTGAGTTTTTCTAAAATGATGAATTATAATAAAATATAATTATAAAATAACATTGTAGTGTATCTCTAGTATGTAAAATATAATAATAAAGTAACAACTAATAAATCTAATAAATTAAAAACAATTATATAATAACACAATGTCTTATTGTGTTTTTTGATTGTCATTATGTAATGTTGAACACTATGAGTTTTGAAAGATAAATATTAGGGAGAAGGAAGCGGTGCCCGAAGGGGCCTTCGGGTAGGCCATACCCGGCGGTAACACCGCCGCCACCCTCTCGAGTAGGCCATTGGGTACCCAAGGTCTGGTTCCACTAGCCGATACACAACCCGATTTCTAATGGTTATAAAGCCGTTAATGTTACCGTTGACGAGCTATTGGAGGACACGGAAAAAAATTATACTATAAATAATCACACACATACACAATATTAATCTACACAAACACACATATACAAACACAAACACAAACACAATCACAATATATTATCATTAATCGCCGAAGGTTAAACAAACTAATAGCAAAAAATTCCGAGGTGTTGGTTCGAGTTTCCAAGGTGGTGGTTCGAGTTCTTGAGGTGGTGTGGCGCGTCCCGAGGGTATTCACGCAACCTTATGTATCACAACCATCACCACCACCACCACCACCATACTGATACCCACTACAAGGGTATTCACCGCAACCTCCACCGATGTTCGATCTATTTAAATATTAAAATAAAAGTTTCAGTGTAGTTCAGTGTAACATGTCCAGCTTTTTGGGTAGTTCAGGGTAGTTCAGGGTACTTGTAATGTGACGGTGTAAGATTGGTGGATTCCTGGGTAGTCCAGTGTAGTTTAAAGAAGTGCTCCCTCCTCCCTTAGTAAAATAACATTATTAAATACTTTTAATTGTAAAACACAATTATAAATACAATAAGTTTATCTGATGTATAAAATCAATGACAAAAATAATATTTTGTGTTATATTCAACACTATGGATTTTGATAAATTCATTTATTAAAGTATATTATTGGGCACTTATAATTATAAAGTATAATGATAGATAGCAAGTTTATATGATCTATAAAAAATTAACAATAATAACATAAAATAATCTAAACGTAGAATATAATGATTAATACATATAACAAATGGTGTAAAATATATGACACAATTAACATATATGATACTCTGAATTGATGTGTTTAATACAATTACTAAAATATCATCATCTTTAAATAATAGAATAACACATGCTCATAACCTTTCTTATATTTTTTAGATTTAATATCATTTTTATTGTAACCCTACTCATTTATTAATACTGCGCATTATTTTTATATATTTATAAAAAAATATGAATTTTTAAATTATATTACTCCTCTCATGTTTCTTTATTTAGAATACTAAAGTCAACAATTAAGAATTTAGATATTTTACTAGAAATTAACTATTCTAGTAAGAATGTATAAGAATTAGTGATTATTGTTTTAAGAAGAGTCCTAATGGGGACACCGTTGGGGTTTTTGGGGGTAGGCCGGGTCAAAAGGTCACGGTTAGGGCTTGCGGTTCTTGCGGTCACGGTTTCTGTTTGGCCTAACCGTGACCTCGTGACAACAAAACGACAAATGGGTTGGTAAAGTTTGAAAACCGGTCACCAAACCGTCACGGTTTGGCCTAACCGTGACCTCTAGGGTACGAGGTCTCAGTGTAAGGTATGAGGTAGACGTGATTTTGACAAAAGGGCTGGGATTCGCGCTACGAACCGTCATGTGGAGGCCAAACCGTGACGGTTTGTGCACCAGATTTTCACCTTAAATACCTTTCAGCTTTCAACACTCGACATCTCATCCAACACTCGAAATTTTTTCATTTGAGCTTTCATTCAGCCAACACTCGAGATTTTTCAGCCTTCGTCATTCCAAAAACATGTTAATTCGAAAACAATGTCGGGTTCGGGAGATCATTATCAAAAGCCGAAACTTCCAGATTTGAATGAGGTGCCACATATCGAAGATTCGAACCAGGTTGAACTAGTATAGTTTTATTATAACTTATTATTTGAAATATCTAACCATTATCTTTTTTAGGAATATTACGTATACGGGAGTCACCCTCCATGGGGGGAGAAGGAAACCAACCCGTCGAACACATTTGCTCAAGAAGCTTACAACTCTTTATTTGGACCGACAGGTTACGGTGAAGGGTACAGATATCCCCCTTACAATTCTTACGGGCATGCCCCGAACACGTACCACTCACAAACAGAGCTGGATTACGGATATCCCCCATACCAGTCGGAACTAGAAATTACACATGTGTCGGATACTTTTAATGGGAATGACACAGATGAGAGTGACGGTTCGGTTCACCTCGAAGAAAACCATAGGGACACCGCGGAGCATGATGGGGATGAGGATCGGATAAGAAAGGCTACAGTTTCTTATATAACCGATAAAGTACGAATAGATTTTATTCTTTTGTTTATTTTATTTTTTTATTTGTTTTATATATTGTTTTTTATGTTTAGCTTTATCATTTTTTCAGTATTTTGATTCTCGTGAGTACTTGGAGAAGTGGGCTAAAATGAGAGGACGCGAGCATGGGTGCGTCATTGTGGTGGGCCGGTCACGAAAAAAGGATGTGGAACTATTATGCAATCATAGTGGTGAACATAAATTCACTGGCATAAGTAGACGTACTGGGAGCATAAAGAAAGGATGTCCCTTTAAACTCGTAGGGAAGTACGTAGGAAAGAGTGACAGTTGGATGTTAGAGGTGAGAAACGAGACGCACAACCACGATCCTGTTGTGTACGAGGAGGGCCACGCGCATCTTAGGAAGATGACCGTCGAAGAAATTGATCTTGTCGAGAAATTACACAGGCAGCACGTGCGGCCACGACATATCCGTTCAGCCGTAAGGGAGCAGTTTCCCCACAGCTTCTGTGTTGTTCAAGACATATACAATCTGACGTCGAAGTTTAGGGCTGAGGGGAGAAAAGGCATGACACCAATGCAGGAACATGAAAACCTGCTACAATCTAAAGAGTTCGTGTATGAAACACGAATGAATGCAACTACTAAGGCCGTGGAAGATGTTTTCATTTGTCATCCTACTTCGTATAAAATGTGGCGCGCATTCCCGCACGTGATGTTGATAGACACGACGTACAAGACCAACATGTACAACATTCCGTTTGTTCAGGTTATTGGCGTTACGTCGACGTCAAAGTCGTTTTGTATTGCGCATGCATTTATATCGAGGGAACGGCTGGACAACTTCACATGGGTACTGGAGCGGATCAGAGATATGCTCGATGGGTGTGTGGAGCCCCGCGTTATTGTCACAGACAGGGACCTGGCCCTGATGAGCGCGTGTGATACAGTGTTCCCGAGTGCTACTAAAAACCTATGCAGGTGGCACGTTCGAGAGAATATCAAAAGACGGTGGAATATCCTTTTCAAAACCGACATGTGGAAGGATTTTTCATACTGGTGGAAGACCTTGTGTTCGTCTCCCACAGAGGCAATGTACGATTACAATTGCAGGAAGATGGAAGAAAAGTTAAATGAAGATGGTAAACGTGGTAAGAATTTCATAGTTATTTTTACTCTAATATTTTATTTGTTTATTTTATAAAATTTGTTATTTCTTTCAGAGGTATGGGAATATATTTGGAATAATTGGTTGGTGCCGTACAAAGAGAAAATTATTACTTGTTGGATGTACGACCGCCTTAACTTTGGTGAATTTACAACTAATAGGGTTGAGGGCCAACATGCCAACTTCAAGAGTTACCTCACAGGGACCAATAATACGTTGCACACACTTGTCGGATATGTTTGTGACCTCGTGCGCGGCTAGGAGATTGAAATTTGTAAAACATTCGAGGTGTCCCATGTGAAAATTAAAAAAGACCATCGACTGCCATTGTTTTCAAAATTACATTATAAATTATCCATTTTTTGCCTTAGCCTCCTTGAATCAGAGTTGACGAAAATGGAAATGATTCAGGAGTCTGGGGGTTCATGTGGACACCAGTTGTTCACATCCATGGGCTTGCCATGTGCTTGTCGTTTGGAGATATACATCTGAGAAGGTTATATTTTTCTTAATACATTTTTTACTGTTATCACACGATTGCATATTTTCACTAATAATTTAACCTTTAAATCCAGTCACAAGTATTCCACTCGATGCGGTAGATCCACACTAGAGGAAGCTTAATTTCGAGCCAGCGTACGTGGCGCCGCCTGAACCCGACTACGATGTGAAATTTGATGACTTGAAACAAAAGGTTATGTCGTCTCCCAATCCTTAAGTAAAGAAAAAATTGTTTAACAAAGTATTTGACTCTTTGTTTAAGAGCAAGTCAAAACTTAAATAAACCTGAGGTGCGTCATGACCAACGTGGTCGTCCAAATATTAAGGAGCAACAAAGAAGAGCGGACCCCAATACATCACAGTATGAGGCTGCTAGACACAGCTCCTATACTTCCTCACAACAAACTATGCCTGACCCGGCGAGGCATAGCTCATATACCCCTCAGTTTAAAATGCCCAACGATCGTTCTAATAAGGCAAAGGCCGCTTCAAATGTACCGATTACGGGAGCTGCCCTAAGGTTTCCTTTAATATTGAAACCAAAGGACGTGATAAAAGTTATGAAGTTTAAGGATCAGCTGCCCCAATGGATTCACCGGTACGTTTCGACTATAAAAGATGTGCGGCCTGATGGTAACTGTGGTTTTCGGGCGATTGCGGTGGCTTTAGGGAAAAAGCAAAATGAATAGGAATGGGTTAGGAGTAAAATGTTGTCGGAGATGGACAGAAACATGTGGTATTGGCGGAGCAATTTGAACCGCGAGATGTCTGGCTATTATGATTCTGTTCGTAATAGCTTAAATTGGTTTGGCACGACTCAACCCGCACCCGATACCCATCGGCTAACTTTTCCGGCCTATGGACTCGTAATTGCGGAAACATTCACATGTATTGTGCATCTTATTTATTCATTTGGCAGCCAGACATGGTTCCCGCTGAGAACAGCCCCAGAGCCATCATTCAACTATTCAGTTGTCGCACTTGCTCATATTAACAAAGATCACTTTCTTTGCATACAATTGGATGGGGATTACCCAATGCCCAGTGTGAGTTATCGTTGGCCAAGATTTGCATATCAACAAGCACTAGAATGGCAAAATATGTATGAGGATCGTATAAATAATTACGTTAGAATAACGGATCGTCATAGAGGCACCAATGCCTCTTTTAAGTTATCGTTTTCCGATACTTTATCATATTAATTAAGATCCCTTTATTTGACGATGATGATGATGATGATGATGATAAAAATAATAATAATAGTAATAATAATAATAATAATAGAAATAATAATAATAATAATAATAATAATAATAATAATAATAATAATAGAAGAATTAATAATAGTAATACTTTTAAAGTTAATAATAATAATAGTATTATTTTGTGTATCCAGAAACTACAAATAAACTCTAATAATAATAATAACAATAATGATAATAATAATAATAATAATAATAATAATAATAATAATAATAATAATAATAATAAATATTAATAAGAATAATATTAATAATATTAATAATAATAGTAATAATAATAAAACACTAAATCAAATAGGAGGATAAACTGTCACGGTTTGACCAAATCGTGATGTTTAGGGTTTGGCAACGGTCACGGTTAGGTCTAACTGTGACCTCTTTTCGGGCGCATGGCACTTGTTCAGGCGCATGACACTTGTAAAAAATATTTACTCAGAAAAATTTTTAAAAGATAAGGCAAAAGGTCACGGTTAGGGCAAACCGTGACCGTTTGCCTAATTTTTTAAAATTTTACTAATTAAATAATTTTATAAAAAATACCTCCTTGAACCGGTGGTAGTGGGTTTCAAGCCCACACCACTCCCCTGTTGCCCTACCGTCTTAACCGGTCGAGACGGGAGTGGTTCGCTGAAAGGTATATAAAACATATTCTTTTAAAATAATCTGGACCAAAAGGTCACGGTTTGGGCAAACCGTGACCGCTTTGTTCACATGTGACGTTGTGGAATGAAGCTGTCACAGTTTGTTGACATAAAGTGTCTCGTGGTGACCTAACCGTCACACCTTGATGACAAAAGAGGTCACGGTTTGGTCTAACCGTGACCTTTTGGGGTTCCCTAATCCCACACATTAACCGTTTATGATCATTTACGTATATCGAATCGGATATTTTTTTCATGAACATGCACACACATCAACATATATATACAATAAGAACAAATATACTTCGTAAACGTACATACAAACATGCGTACGTGAACAAATCGTCACGTTTTAATAATAAATTAAACAATCTTATCGGGAACATATCAACATATATACACCTTATATTTTGTAAACCAATGTTCAAACATACATAATAAATTCTAATAATAATAACAATAACGATAATAATAATAATAATAACAATAAAAATAATAATATACTCTAATATAAATAAAAATTTAATACTATAATTTTAAAGTTGATAATAATAATAATAATAATAGTATTATTTTGTGTATCCAGAAACTACAAATAAACTCTAATAATAATAACAATAATGATAAATAATAATAATAACAATAATAATAATAATAATATACTCTAATATAAATAAAAAGTTTAATAGTAATAATTTTAAAGTTGATAATAATAATAATAATAATAGTATTATTTTGTATATCCAGAAACTACAAAATAAACTCTAATAATAATAACAATAATGATAAATAATAATAATAATAATAATAATAATAATATTAATAATAATAATAATAATATTAATAATAATAATAATAATAATATACTCTAATATAAATAAAAGTTTAATAGTAATAATTTTAAAGTTAATAATAATAATAATAGTATTATTTGTGTATCCAGAAACTAAAAGTTTACGGTTAATAATAATAATAATAATCATAATAATAATAATAATAATAATAATAATAATAATAATAATAATAATAATAATAATAACAATAATAATAACAATAATAATACAAAAAAAAGCAAGAGGTCACGTGGAGGCCAAACCGTGACCTCTTGAGATATTTTTTGAATCTGATTTCCCCTCGATTAGTGCACCTGCCCCTCGAGTACCGTGTGTGTAAGAGGTCACGTGGAGGCCAAACCGTGACCTCGTGTCTGTAAGAGGTCACGTGGAGGCCAAACCGTGACCTCGTGGTTACTGGTTTCATCTTCAACCGTTCGCACACCCCATTTCACCGCACATTCACCACACCACAACCATTTCACCACACCACAACCACAAACGTTTCACCACCACCGCCGCCAAACCGTCACCGCTGGCCCTCCCCGTGACACATTCATCCACCATCTCCCACCACCACCGCCGCTCACCACCATCGCCGCTCACTACCATCTGCGCACCACCACCGCCGCTGCACCACCATCTGAGTTGGTAGAGAAATCAATATGCTCATCATAAGAACTTTCTGATAAGGCATATTCTGACTCATGACTTATCAAGGCAGCATTACCTTGGACAAAGTCATCAGCAAGTTTGCCAGAAGATGATAACTTCCTCTTTTGCTCTACCTCTCTCTCAAAAGTGAGCAATTTCCCATAAAGTTGGGTGAGAGATAGAGTGTCCAGGTCAGCACTGGAGCGTAGGACAATGGTATATGTGTCCCATCTCTCAGGCAATGACCTGAGGAACCTGTTGTTCATCTGGCTTTTGGAGTACTCTTGTTTGACCATCTTCAGCTCAGAAATCAAACAAGAGAACCGCTCAAACTGCTGGGTCAGAGTCTCACCCTTTCTATATGAGAATGTCTCATATTGTTGGGCGAGGATTTCCCTATTGTTTGCTAAGACCGAATCAGTTCCTCCAAATTGTTCTTTTAGAGCAACCCATAGGTCATGAGCAGACTCACGATGCAAGAGCCCTGAATATATCTCATTAGGAATGGCCATGGCTAGAATTCCATGGGCTTTAGCATCAATTTCGAACAGCTTTAGATCTTCGTCCGAATATTGTTCAGGTTTCTTCGTAACCTGTTCATTAGATTCCGGGACGCTCACCATAGGTTTGTATGGCCCATGCACCACTGACTTCCAACAACCAGCACTGTTGACAGCCAAGTGGTGTAGCATACGCCTTTGCCATATGTTATACTCGTTCCTAACCAGCATCGGAGGCTTGGTTGCGGAACCAGTATTGTGAGGATCATTAGTTGGTGTTGTCATCTCAGGTTTTAGTCAAAAACAAGTTTAAACAAGACAAACGTAACTCGAAACCACCAAAAGACCTCAAGATTTTGGCCAGAAACAGCAGAAACTCACTCTCTATAGCTAATTCTTGCAAATTGCTAATTCGATCAAACAGAGAGATCAAAAGAGCAGTTTCAAATGATCAATAGTGAGATTGATCAATGATTAACCTGCTCTGATACCATTTGACAGGATCTCAGCCTCTCGTTTGATCAATCAGATTATGTTTGCAGCGGATTTAGCACATTAATTAGCGATTAATGCAAGAACATAAAAGATATTGCATGTAAAAGCACAAGCATAGAGAGAGAAAAGAGTTCTGCGAAGTAATAAATGTTCTATTGCTTAGCACGTTTCGGCCATTAATACAGAATGGTTCCCCATCCTTTTATAGGCAGCAAAAGGATGGGCTGATGTCCTTTTTCTGACATCAACTGAATATTAAAATTACAACTGACAAAACATAAAACTACTGAAGATGTCAACAACTGACATCTTCTTACAAAAGTTTCCTAAGTACTGACAAAAGTAAAACTACTGAAATCCTACAATGACTGAAGAACAAACTCTTCAGTCGTTTATAACTACTAATACTATAACAACTGAAGAGCATGCTCTTCAGCTGTTGTACAACTACTGAAACAAAATAAACTACTGAAAAGGAAAAACCATCACAACAACTGAAGAAGACTTCTTCAGCTGTTGTGACAAACTCTGAGTCTTCAGTACTTGGTCTTTAGACTTGGCTTCAGATGATGTAACAACTGATGACTTCAGTAGATATCATCAGTTGTTGTCTTCAGTCTTTGTCTTCAGACTTTGTGCTTCAGTAGAAGGTCTTCAGTTCAGTTCTTCAGCTTTTGATTCTTCAGTACTTGTCTTTAGTACTTGAAGTCTTCATCAGCTGTTGTCCTTCAGTTCTTTGATCTTCATACTTTGTTCTTCAGACTTTGTCAGAACAGCTGATGGTTGGAGCTAAGATGCTCTTGAGTCTGACATTCAAGTAAGAGAACACAATAGCTGATGGGAGTCTTCAGCAGTTGTTGCAGTGGCATGTGGGACTTAGAGGTTTTCCTGATCTTGGCTCATTGGTTCTTTTGGTCCAACAAACTCCCCCTGAACCAATGCAGCCAAAACCTCTAATTATTGGTTGTCCCACTTATTGGTGGCATAATGATTGGTCTATTTCCTTCTAGATCAGATTAGAAGTTGACCCGGATAAGCACTGGCCTGAGAGGTAGTCTCTAGTGTTTGTTTGGCTAAGTATGGATGGGAGCTCTGTCTTGGGGATTTGGACACAGAGCTGTTGTCCCATCCATGAGATCTACCTCCCATGTACAAGCCGGTAGGATTCTCGGGTGTAGGCTCGGACAAAGATCATTTGTTCTTCTTTGGTCATGCCCTCATCCCCACCATCGAACAATCCTTCACGGCCGTACATCTCTGAGACATACTTGACCTGTTTCCTATTTTTGAGCTCAACTGTTGTGATTTGCCTATAAGCAAATTCATCTGGATGTCTGCCCTCTAGCAACAAGTTGAGCTCATCTTTGTGGAAGTTCTCAAGCTTCTTATAAACTAAGCCTTTCCTCACCATCCTGTTCTCCAACATCATTTCAGGAGGTTGCTTAGATTTATAAGCTTTCTCAAACTCATCCATAATTTCACAGGGTGTTATTACAAGAGCCACTGTGATTTCTTTATCTACAATCCTCTTCATCTGGCTCTTGTACCTCACAGGAATATCTTTCTTTGTGATCTTGTGAGCCACCCTAGGATCAGGCCAAGTCCTCACTCTCTCTTTGCTATATTGGAAGGTTTGTTTGAGAGTGAAGAGTCTCAGAGCTTCTTTCTTCATATTCATGATATAGGTAGAGGCAGCATATGCTTGGTCAATTGACTTAAGCATTTCAGCATCATGAAGATGCTGTTGTGCCTCTTCCTCTATCTTCACCCTCACAGTGTCCATCTGTGAGGTGGGAGTGATGGTTTGGGATTTGGCTTTGGTAGAGGAATGACTGCTGAAAGGGGCAGTCTATCCTCCTCATCCTCCTCTTCTTCTTCTTCTTGCAGCCTCAACACCCTTCTCTTCTTCTTCAAGGGTGGATCATTGGCTGCGGTTTTGATGGTGAAGGGTTGGTTTAGTGGGTTGTGGTTGGGTTGTTGGTGTGGGAATGTTGGCAGGCACTGCTAGTAACCTAGAGATAAGGGCTGGTTTGGTCAGTTTTACTAGCAGTGTCCTGTTCCCAGCACCGGCTTCAGAGAGGGCCTCAGCGACCAGTCCCTTAGTGAAATCACCAGCCGAACAGATCTTGGTGGTTATTGCCAAGAGTCTATCCCTGGTCCATGCCTTGACATCAAGGACTGGTCTGCCCAGGTACTTCGAAGCGAACCTACTCATAGCCTTAAGTTTCTTTCTTTCCTCTTGGCTATGAGTAGTCCATCGGTACTCAATCTCTCTTCTCTCCATATTCCTGATCTCTTGATCTAGCAAGGCAGTGTCCTTGTCAAAGCCTTGCCTGAACAGCTGTTCAATGACAGAGTCCATTGAACGGCTATGCTCAGCATCAGCCTCCTTGACAAGGGCTGCTAGATCAGGATCAGCCACCTTCTTTCCCTCCTCTCCCTTTTTCTTATCAGTGACACTGAAATCCTTTTGGATTTCAGCCACTTCTATTTGCTCTACCTCCTTCTCTTTCCTCTTCCCTTTCTCCCTCACCTTCCTAGTCTCCTCAACCAACTCCCTCTCTACCACCACCTCTTTTTCTGCCTCTTTCTCCTCCTCACCCCTCTTCCTCTTGACTTGCACTGATGTCTCCCCCTTTTTGGTTGCATTGGTTGGGGTTTGACTATCAACAAGTGCCTTAGAAATGGCAACCTCCACCAAGGTTGTATGTATGTGGGAAGCCTCTCATTAAGGGTTTGAATGACTAAGTCTTTAAGCATGGGTGTGATGAGAGGTAGGGATTTCTGGAGGATAGCATCCAGCTGCTCAGGGGGGTTCTGACCCTGAGAGCTAGTGCCAGAAGCAGGGGCTGGTGGCTGAGTTTATGGGAGTGGCTCAGTGTTTGTGAGACCTTCGGGTGAAGGTCCCATCTGTGGGGTAGTGGTGGCAGATGGACTTCTATCCTGAGTCATTTGAGCAAGCAGCTCTTTGAGTCTGCTTATCTCATCCTCTAGGATAGTGTTTTGAGCTACTACATCGTAGAAGAAGCTCAGTCATCATCAGCATGAGCTGAATCACCTGACCTCCTGACAATGTCAGGATGTACATGCCCTGAGTGTGGCTCAGTAATGGCATGTGCCCCTTGTTCATGGTACTGGGGACTTCTAGCCTCCGGATTGGATCCATCATCGGCCATTGCCTCTGGTGAGGTCTTATTGATGTTACCAGCTTCACCCTGCTCAGATGTTGATGCAGGGGAAGTGGCAGCCTCACCAGATTGTCCTATCTCCCTAGCCACACTGGGAGATTGGACTGATTCTCTGTGCTGTTGGCTCCCACCAGCACTTGTATCCACCCCCTCTTCGGTTGGAGTCTCCCCAGTTGTAATAGGTTTCTGGGGAGAGGGTGGAGTGCTCAGATGGGTCAGCACTTTGGCTATTGCCAATGTAGGGCTTTGTGGGGCGGCATCATCAGTAGATTGGCTAGAAGCAGAGTGCACATGGGGAGGACTGTGCTCTTCAATGGCAGTCTTCTCAAGTGAGATAGACCCCAGTAATGTGGTTGCCCCAATATTGGTTGCATCAGGCTCCTGTTGAGAGGAAGCCTGTGCGGTTATGGTGGGTGGAGTCATGGTACCTGCTGGGAGAATCGAACCAGCAGGCACATCCTGCCTTTGTGTTGCAGGGGCATCCTCAGGGGACTCATCTCCCTGAGTAGCCTTTTTTGGCTTCTTTTTGGCTTTGGGTTTGGAGGGGACTTTGGATTTGGAGGTGGAGGCTGTGGGTTCCTGCTGCGTGGGTTTTCGCAGCCGGCCAGCCTGTTTGAGTGTCTGGTCAGTGTTGTGCCTGGAGTATACCTCGGCTAGAACAGCCATGGTAGGGACTCCAGTGCCAACTAGTCCCTCAGCCTGAAGCTGGTTCTCTATTATGGCCATAATGAACCGAGGATACAAGATCCATCGGTTAGAAATTGGTTTTGTGGCCATATCCTTTATTTCCAAAAATATTATATCAGTTAAGTTTAACGGTTGGTTTTCAAGGATAGAGAACAATACCTGTTGCCACCTTGTGGACATCTGGTCCCACGAAGAGGTTTTGGGAGTCAGACACACGTTCACTATATGGAAGATCAGTTGTTGAGGGTCAGGAAAGTGTTTCTTCAACAAGGTGGAGGCGGAGAGGTTACCCTGGTAGTCGTGGGATGTGAATGAGAGATCCAGGGCACCTTTAGGGTAGGAGGTTGGGTGGGTGGCATCCTCCAGCTCTAGGTTTGGCGTAGTGTAGCTGGAGTGATAACCACGGGGTGGCCGTTGACGGAGGACCGGAGAGAGACCTCGCCATCTGCTCTCCGGTTTGGACGGTTACATTCGTCCAAAACTCCGCCAAGGAGTCGGTGTATATAGTGGGGTTTAGGAGAAAAGCCGTTTTGTATGGTGAGTCGTGCATAAGATCTATGGCTTGGTGAAATTTGGGCCATAATGGCGATTTGGTGAGATGGGCGACACAGTTGTGTCGAGGTTTCAGTTGCTTGTTCGCCATTAATGGTGTATAGGAATTTCAGAGGTTTGGAAAGATTAGGTCAAGTGAGGAGTAAATGCTCTGAAGGTGGGGTATTTATAGGGTAGGTCAAAGGTTGAAAGAAAACTACTGAAGGTTTTGGTGTTAGTTATCAGTTGTTGTAACGACTGATGACGTGGTTTTAACCTTCAGTGGTTGTAACATCTGAGGACTTGGTGTTAGTCGTCAGTAGTTTAAACTACTGAGACCTTGGTTTTGTCCTTCAGATGTTGTAAACGTCTGAAGATTTACTGTCAGTCTTCAGTAGTTATGAACTACTGATGACCTAATATTCTTCTTCAGACGTTGTAACAACTGAAGACTTGGTATTAGCCTTCAGTAGTTGTAAACTACTGAGATCAGTAGTTGTGAACTACTGAAGACATATTATTGCTTCAGTTGTTGTAAACAACTGAGGACTTGGTGTTAGCCTTCAGTAGTTATGAACTACTGATATCAGTAGTTGTGAACTACTGAAGACATGGTTTTGTCCGTCAGTTGTTTGGGTATGAAACAGCAGCTGTTGTCATCAGCTGATGAGAAATTACTCATCAGCTGTTTCCGTCAAATCAGTTGTTTCATACTAGCCTCCACACTTACTCATCAGTTCTTTGGCTGACTTTCAGATGTTTCATTGACCCTTCAGCTCTTGTGAAGATTTATTCCTTCAGCTCTTGTGATCAGATGTTCACAAGTGCTGATAAAATATTCTTCAGAGCTGGTGAACAAATTTTGTCTTCAGTACTTGTGTAAGATTACACATCAGTACTTGTGAGCAAAATTTGTTCTTCAGTACTTATTTATTTGAAAATCATACATCAGTAGTTGTAATCCACCTCACTACATCAGTTGTTTTTAATAAATAATGTACATCAGTACTTTGAGTCATTTTAGTCTTCAGTAGTTGTGAAAGAGCTGAAGACTAAATTACTCATCAGTACTTGTATTTGACCTTTGCTATTCAGTAGTTGTGAAGTAAGAGCATCAACATAGGTCAAATCAATCAAGCTGCAGCATACCAAGCCTTAGTACCAAATTTTGAAATGTAGCACTATCTAAAGGCTTAGTAAAAATGTCTGCAAGCTCATCAGCACTAGGCACAAACTTAGGATCAATCAGACCTTTCTCATAGCAATCCCTGATAAAATGATGTCTGATCTCAATATGTTTGGTCCTAGAGTGCTGGAATGGATTCTTAACAATACAAAGAGCTGAAGCACTGTCCATTAGTAATGGAGTCTTAGTCTCAGTAATGCCATAATCCAGAAGTTGGTTCTGAAGCCAGAGTATTTGAGAGGTACAGCTTGCAGCAGCAATATACTCAGCTTCAGCAGTGGATGTAGCAATTGATGTTTGTTTCTTACTCTGCCAAGAAACTAAACAATTGCCTAGGAATTGGCAACCATCAGAAGTGGATTTTCTGGTGACTTTGTATCCTGCATAGTCACTATCAGAGAAAGCAACTAGTTTGCAAGAATGCCCAGCTGAATACCAAAGTCCTAGTGATTGGGTACCTTGCAAATATCTAATGATCCTTTTGACTGCAATCAAATGGGATTCTTTAGGTGCAGCCTGAAATCTAGCACAAACACATGTTGAAAACATGAAGTCTGGTCTAGAAGCTGTAAGGTACATCAAGGACCCAATCATACATCTGTAAAGGGTTTCATCAACCGTTTTACCTTTCTGATCTACATCTAGTTGTGTGATGCTGCTCATGGGAGTAGAACAGGGCTTACAGGTTTGTAAATCAAACTTATTTAACAACTCTTTGGTATACTTAGATTGATGGATGAAGATTCCATCATCCTGTTGTTTAATTTGCAAACCCAGAAAGTACTGTAATTCTCCCATAGCACTCATTTCAAATCTTAGCTTCATAAGCTTTGTAAATTCATCACACAACTTTGGATCAGAGGATGCAAAGATGATGTCATCAACATAAATCTGAACAAGGAGCTTATGTTGTCCCACAGTCTTGATGAATAAGGTTTTATCAATGGTGCCTCTAGTGAACTTATTCTCTAGAAGAAAGGTGGAGAGTGTCTCATACCAGGCTCTAGGTGCTTGCTTCAGCCCATAAAGAGCCTTATCAAGCTTATACACCCAATCAGGATGTTTATTGTCCTCAAAGCCTGGTGGTTGACACACATAAACCTCTTTTTTTATTTTGCCATATAGGAAGGCACTTTTGACATCCATTTGATAAACCTTAAGACTGTGAAAGGCAGCATAAGCTAAGAACAGTCTGATTGCTTCCAGTCTGGCCACAGGTGCAAAGGTCTCATCATAATCGATGACTTCTTCCTGTGCAAACCCTTGAACAACCAGTCTAGCCTTGTTCTTGACAATTTGGCCCTTCTCATCTGTTTTGTTCCTAAATACCCACTTGGTGCCTATAGCACACTTACCTTTGGGTAGTGGAACAAGCTCCCACACTTGCTGTTTCTTAAATTGAAGAAGCTCAAGCTGCATAGCTTCCACCCATCCATTGTCTCTTAAAGCAATATGATAGTTCTTTGGCTCTTGCTGACTGATGAAGAGAGCATAGAAGCAGAAGTTGGACAATTGATTCCTGGTTGAAACTCCAGCATGGATATCACCAATGATCTGTGATGTGGGGTGATTCCTGAGCTCTTGATAGACTATGATATCTGTGCAAGTGTTTGTAGACCCATCAGCAGCAACAGATGGTGATGGAGATTCCTGAAACCATGTAGAGGATGGCAGCTCAAACGAAGTAGAGCAAGCAGAAATCTCATCAGCATTTGTAGTGGATGGAGCTGCTGAGGCTACAGGAGCATCAGGTTCAGTGGACTCAGGCAGGTTGTCACTGAACCTGAAGAGGTGAGTACTGACTACATCATCATCAGTACCACCAGGTGGAGGTTTGTTGACAGGCTCAACAGATGGAGGTTGATAAGGAACATATTGCAGTATGTCCAGATCAAACAACTCCACAGGGTTTTGTGGAATCTTGTCCTTTGGAGATTCATTGAACTTGACATGCAAAGTTTCTTCAACTCCTTTTGTTCTACAGTTGAAGACTCTGTATGCCTTGCAAGTTGATGAATAACCAACAAAGTACCCTGCATCCACCTTACTAGCAAACTTCTGGAGTGGGTTGCTAGTGTTGAGAATGAAACATGGATACCCAAAGGCTCTAAAGAATGAAATAAGAGGGGCCAAGTGATGAAGAACTTCATAAGGAGTCTTCATCAACCTCTTATTACTAAAGCTCTATTCTGTACATAGCAAGCTGTATTGAAAGCTTCAGCCCAAAAGGTCAGTGGCAACCCCGAATCAGCCAACATTGACCTTGCTGCTTCAATGAGAGTCATGTTCTTTCTCTCCACCACTCCATTCTGCTCAGGAGTTCTAGGAATGCTAAACTGCCTTCTAATTCCCTTGGACAGGTAGAAGTCATCAAGTGTGTGGTTTCTAAACTCTGTTCTATTGTCACTCCTCACACACTTGACCTGTAGGGAATACTGCTTTTCTACATGTAACACAAAGTTCATTATTGTCTTTGCTGCTTCATCATTGGAGTGCAAGAAGATAGTCCATACAAACCTGGAATAATCATCCATAATTACCAGGCAGTATTTTTTCTTTGCCATGCTCATTACTCTGACAGGACCAAAGAGATCCATGTGTAGAAGCTGTAAGCAGGCAGTGGACTTTGGTTATTCTATTGAAGGAATGAAACTTTGTGTTGTTTTCCTTTCATGCAAGCAGTGCAGTCATCTTCACACTTGAACTCCTTCTGAGGCAATCCTCTTACTAAACCATGGCTTATGAGTTGATTCATATTTTTGAAATTAACATGACCCAGCCTTCTATGCCATAGTGTAGACTCTTGAGGAGATGCCTTGGAGAATAGGCAAGGATGGCCTTTTAGATCCATCTTTTTGGAAAGATCTAAGGCATACACTCTTCCTGTCCTGTTGGCCTTCAGGAGAGTGTGTTCATCCAATGCCTTGTCAATCAAACTCAGAACTTTGGATGACAGAATCCGACAGTTCTGGCTTGTGAAAAGGGTAACATGGCCTTTGTCACACATTTGACTGACACTCAAGAGATTGTACTTGAGATTCTCCACATGGTTAACATCATCAAACCTTATTTCCCCATTAGAAACAAAGCCTTTACCAATGATGTAACCCTTTGAATCATTGCCAAAGGAAACAAATCCCTTCTTTCCTTGAGAATAGTCATTAAGAAGGGAACTGCTTCCTGTGATGTGCATGGATCCTCCACTGTCTACATACCAGATGCTTCTATGGCATGTTGAAGAACCCTGCAAACACAACCATGTGTTAGTTAGTCTTGGATACCCAAACCTGCTTGGTTTTGGGTCTGTTCTCGGCTACAGGGGCAGCACTAACAGGTGTGTTATGTGTGACAGCTTGAGGTGAAGAAGATGGTACAGAAGAGGAAACCTTTGGCTTGGACTTCCTTTTCTGTGGTTTCAACACAGGAGCATCTAAGTGGTTGACTCTTCCCACTAGCTGCTGAACCATCATCACCAACTGTGTCTGATTTTGTGATAAAGCCTTCAGCTCTTCAGACACATTGGAGTTTGCTGATGATGAGTTCCTATGTTGTACCATCTTTTTCTGAGCAACCTCAACTGTTGCCTGAGTAATCCCTACCTTCTTTTTAGATTTAGCTTTGGGCTTAGGGATTTCAGGCTTGGATGTTGCTAGTACAAACTTGGTTTCAAACTCATTCTTCATTTTATTGATGCTCTCATTAATTTTCTCCTTCTGTTTGAGTTTGGAACCCCTTTTGTACCAGCAATCATCAGTAAGATGATTGAACAAGCCACATATCTCACATGGCTTTTCTTCATCTTATGCTGATCATCAGCTGAAGAGGATTTAACTGCTGAAGACTTGTTCTTCAGCAGTTTGTCATCAGTACTAGCAGTTTTCTTCCTAGTGCCTGCTTTCCTGGTATCCTCTCTAGCTGTCTTCAAACCCTTCCTACTGTTAGTTTTCTTCTCTTCAGTTCTAACAGTATTTGAGGCTTGAACTTCAGATGTTGTCACTTGCTCTCCAGTACCTTCAGTATTTCTAGTGACAACACCTGAGTAGATTAGCCTTTTGGTCATGTGACAGTCTATCTCTGATGATGCTGAATCAGAGGACAGCAGGTCACATGAAGAGAAGGATTGGTTATTGCTCTCCCCATCAGATTCAACTTCTGCTCTTGAAGTGAAATCTGTAGGAGGAGCAGTGTGATTATAACCAATGCCAAACTTCACATTGGAAGCTGATTGCTTGCTAAGAAGCATTTCAAAACCCTTGCATGATTGCACCCATCGATCACACTCAACTTGGGTGGTTGCAAGAGTTTCCTTGAGGTCTTTGTACTTCTCTAGAAGTACTTCTTCCCTAGCTTTATCATCTTTGATTTGGCATTTCAGCTTGTAAATCTCATCATTTTTATCTTTTAGAACAACCTCAAAATCAGCTTTTCTTTTGGAAATTGTTTGCTCAAGCTCAAGATTTTTATCTATTAAAGCTACATTTGCTTCTCTAATAGAGGCAAATGCTGCTATGCATGATTCTGAACAAAGCTTGGCTTTTGCCTCAGTGGATACCTGAGATGAGGCATTGGATGATGACCCTTCAGCAGAATCAAGGGCCATCAGAGCAAGATTTCTAAAAGGTTGGTCACCTCCATGTTGACCAGCACCTTGAAGTAGTTGATCCTGACCAGATAGCTCTTCTGGTAGACTACTCCAGTCAACAACAGTTGGGGTGAAAAAGCTTTGTTGTTGAGGTTGTGTGTGGTGATGAGATTGGGAAGATTGAGGCTCTGGAAGAGCATGAGGTGGTTGAGCCGGGGGTGCTTGAGTTTGACTAGGCTGAGGCATGTAGTAACAGGGGTAAGGATATAGCATATGACCCTGTGGCACAAAATAAGCAGGTGGTGCCTGTGCCTGAGATGGATGTGTAGAACTGTAGGAAGGTTGCCCTTTGTGCTGTGAGCTATTGCTGGGAAAAGTCACAAAGGGTGCAGATGAGTTAGATCCAGATGATCTACACTCTCTTGCAAAGTGTCCAAGCCTTTGGCACTTGTGACACCTCAACTTGCTCTTGTCAAAACCAATTTTGGTTTTGCCAGAGAGTCCTGGGAATTTCCTACCAGTTCTCTTATAGAACTTTTGAGAGCGGATATTTATCATTGCCATTGGTTCAAAATATCCATCTCTTCCAGATCATCATCTGGAATGCCCTTCAAGTCCTCCATCAGAAACACAAGTTGTCACCACCACCTCCTGAACTACTAACACCAACAAAAGCTTGTTCTGAGTTGGTAGAGAAATCAATATGCTCATCATAAGAACTTTCTGATGAGGCATATTCTGACTCATGACTTATCAAGGCAGCATTACCTTGGACAAAGTCATCAGCAAGTTGCCAGAAGATGACAACTTCCTCTTTTGCTCTACCTCTCTCTCAAAAGTGAGCAATTTCCCATGAAGTTGGGTGAGAGATAGAGTGTCCAGGTCAGCACTGGAGCGTAGGACAATGGTATATGTGTCCCATCTCTCAGGCAATGACCTGAGGAACCTGTTGTTCATCTGGCTTTTGGAGTACTCTTGTTTGACCATCTTCAGCTCAGAAATCAAAACAAGAGAACCGCTCAAACTGCTGGGTCAGAGTCTCACCCTTTCTATATGAGAATGTCTCATATTGTTGGGCGAGGATTTCCCTATTGTTTGCTAAGACCGAATCAGTTCCTCCAAATTGTTCCTTTAGAGCAACCCATAGGTCATGAGCAGACTCACGATGCAAGAGCCCTGAATATATCTCATTAGGAATGGCCATGGCTAGAATTCCATGGGCTCTAGCATCAATTTCGAACAGCTTTAGATCTTCGTCCGAATATTGTTCAGGTTTCTTCGCAACCTGTTCATTAGATTCCGGGACGCTCACCATAGGCTTGTATGCCCATGCACCACTGACTTCCAACAACCAGCACTGTTGACAGCCAAGTGGTGTAGCATACGCCTTTGCCATATGTTATACTCGTTCCTAACCAGCATCGGAGGCTTGGTTGCGGAACCAGTATTGTGAGGATCATTAGTTGGTGTTGTCATCTCAGGTTTTAGCCAAAAACAAGTTTAAACAAGACAAACGTAACTCGAAACCACCAAAAGACCTCAAGATTTTGGCCAGAAACAGCAGAAACTCACTCTCTATGGCTAATTCTTGCAAATTGCTAATTCGATCAAACAGAGAGATCAAAAGAGCAGTTTCAAATGATCAATAGTGAGATTGATCAATGATTAACCTGCTCTGATACCATTTGACAGGATCTCAGCCTCTCGTTTGATCAATCAGATTATGTTTGCAGCGGATTTAGCACATTAATTAGCGATTAATGCAAGAACATAAAAGATATTGCATGTAAAAGCACAAGCATAGAGAGAGAAAAGAGTTCTGCGAAGTAATAAATGTTCTATTGCTTAGCACGTTTCGGCCATTAATACAGAATGGTTCCCTATCCTTTTATAGGCAGCAAAAGGATGGGCTGATGTCCTTTTTCTGACATCAACTGAATATTAAAATTACAACTGACAAAACATAAAACTACTGAAGATGTCAACAACTGACATCTTCTTACAAAAGTTTCCTAAGTACTGACAAAAGTAAAACTACTGAAATCCTACAACGACTGAAGAACAAACTCTTCAGTCGTTTATAACTACTGATACTATAACAACTGAAGAGCATGCTCTTCAGCTGTTGTACAACTACTGAAACAAAATAAACTACTGAAAAGGAAAAACCATCACAACAACTGAAGAAGACTTCTTCAGCTGTTGTGACAAACTCTGAGTCTTCAGTACTTGGTCTTCAGACTTGGCTTCAGATGATGTAACACTGATGACTTCAGTAGATATCATCAGTTGTTGTCTTCAGTCTTTGTCTTCAGACTTTGTACTTCAGTAGAAGGTCTTCAGTTCAGTTCTTCAGCTTTTGATTCTTCAGTACTTGTCTTCAGTACTTGAAGTCTTCATCAGCTGTTGTCCTTCAGTTCTTTGATCTTCATACTTTGTTCTTCAGACTTTGTCAGAACAGCTGATGGTTGGAGCTAAAATGCTCTTGAGTCTGACATTCAAGCAAGAGAACACAATAGCTGATGGGAGTCTTCAGCAGTTGTTGCAGTGGCATGTGGGACTTAGAGGTTTTCCTGATCTTGGCTCATTGTTTCTTTTGGTTCAACAAATAATAATAATATATAATAATAATAATAATAATATAATAATAATAATAATATATAATAATATAATAATAATAATAAGAACAATAATAATAATAATAGTAATAATAGTAATAATACTAATAGTAATAATAATAATAATAATAATAATAATAATAATAGTATAATACTAATAGTAATAATAATAATAATAATAATAATAGTAATAATAATAATACTAATAGTGATAATAATAATAATAATAGTAATAATAATAATAGTAATAATAATTATAGTAATAGTAATAATAATACCAATAATAATAATAGTATACATATAATAATAATAGTAATAGTAATAATAGAAATAATAATAATAATAATAATAGTAATAATAATAATATTAATAATAATAGTAATAATAATAATATTAATAATAATAATAATAATAATAGTATAATAGAAATATTAATAATAATACCAATAATATAATAATAATAATTAACCGTCAACCATTAATTTTATAAACATTGTAAATAATGATAAATACGTTTTTTTCGCAGATATGGATGCCGACGATGCTTTTATCCCCGGGATTGATGACTGCCTGACGCTGCAGTTCGAGTAGGGGACTACACCGTATGAGCGGTTCAGGACCCTGAGAGTGTGACAACCCGGAAAATTTCGGTAAGTTTTAGGATTTAAATTTTAAAATTTTAAAACTTGTTTATAATTATTTTATGAATAAGTAAAATATATTAATAATAATAATGGAAATAATAATTAAAATAATAATAATACTAGAAATAAAATTTATTATTATTGACTAAACCCTAAAAGTTTGGGTGAAAAATATAAATTTTAAAACTTGTTTTAAATACTTTTAACATGAAATAATAAGTCTTGAAAAGTTGAGGGACCATTTCTGTAAATTGTTTTAAAATCCCAACCCACCGCCCGTCCCCGTCGACCTCTTTCTCCGGCCGGTCTCCGGAGAGTCTCCGGCGAGACCAAACGCCCGAATAACGCGGTTCCATCTCGATTAAGCACTACCGACACATTCGAGTGGATGATTCGAACCTGTTCCCCACCTTAATTTGAATAATAGAGTCATCTACCCACCGAACCCACTTTCGACCAAAAGTTCGGCCGACCACCCACCTAATCGAGCACTAAAACTAAATAATAATCAAAAGTAAACACACACTAACAATCGTCTGACTATTTAAAACCTTCCTTCGAGTTCAATTGTACCTGAAAAACACACGAAATCACACCATTGATCACCACTCTGTCGCGGACCTGCAACTCACTGTTTCTCATCGGAGCAATCTCGAAATGGGTAATTGAACACACCTACTTGCTCGATTTTAGATGGGGATTAAAAGCCCCATGAATTCGATAGGTAACAACATCGATTTGAGCTTCAATTTGATCGAAACAGAATTAGGGTTCTTGGTGGATTGGGGATATTCAGTTAATAATGTTTAAAAGATTTGAGAACCAAGAACCATCGCGGCTGAGGCCTTTGTTTCACTGGTTCCCCGAGCACATTCCAATCAGGAGGTCCCGGGTTCGACCCCGGCAACCTCACTTATTTTTTTAAAGCCTTTTCACAGCTTTTAAAATATATAAAATACCTAAAAATTATAAAAATAATTTTTATAAACTTCCTTTCTTTTAAAAAGCTATCTAATGGATTTCTGTAAAATTATTTCCTTAAATACCTTAATAATTTTTATATAAAAAATATATAAAAATTTCTAAAGATTACAACAATAACTTTAATAAATTTTGTTTATTTTAAAAGTTATCAAGTAAATATAAAGACTACCTAAATATATTTAATATTTTCAGATAATAAATAAATAAATAAAAACTTATAAACGTTACTTATTTGATAAGATAAATACAAATTAGATTTTATAAATTTAATTATAAAATCTTACGAAATTAAATACAAACTTACATATTTAAATAATGTCTAAAATTTATTTAGAACATAATGATATGTTAAAATTATTATTAAATTTATCAAATATTATGAAATGCAAATATTTAGTTATTAAAGAATTCACAAAAATAATTAAATGATTTAATTATATATTTATAACAAATCCCAGAAAACCAAACCCTAGATCAATTGAACACCAGGTTCAAGATCTAACTTATTTAGGTTATGAATTTGTATCTATTTGCTTATGTGAATTATAATTCCTTAGGATGAATTTATTAGCTTGTCAACACCACACAAGAACTGAGGTGAGTTCATACTTAACTATTCCCCTTTTTAATCATTTAAAGATTTTGGGGGAGGATACATGTTGTAATTGAAATTCCAAATTATTTTTGTGTATTATGTTAAATAATAATCGATCACATTTATGATTATATATGGTTATAATGAAAATCCTTCTCTGTATACTGGACTATAAACAAGCAGGGATCTTTTAGATAGTACTATCGGGGAGTGACTTACCCCCACAAAGGTTTGGACATGTGGTCCTTACCAAGATGCACAAAGATCTTATAAGTCATTCGGGATGACTGTTTTGTGTTGAGAAGGCAGATGTGCACTATGTAAAGTTTGTCATTATAGTTCCACTTACAACCCATATGAGGATAAATGTAAAGGAGGATTTGCACCCTCTGATTTGAATTATTATAACTAGCATAATATACACATAAAAAGGAAAAGGGAAAATTAACTATGTTACATGGGCAATTCCTATTTAAAGGTTTTGTTGGCTTGTACTTAGTAAGTATGTGGGATAGCGAGTTCACCTTATAAAAGGGTTCCGACAGGCTATTCATATACAAATAAACTATGATACATGGGCAAATCCTATGTGAAGGATTTGTTGGCTTGTACTTAGTAAGTATGTGGGATAGCGGGTTCACCTTATAAAAGGGTTCCGACAGGCTATTCATATACAAAGTGATACCAGTGAGTAGTTTATACTCACACTTTTATAGTAAATCCAACTTTGATGATAATTAATGGTTTATCATTTATGTTTTACTTACCTATGAACTCACCAACCCTGTGTTGACACTTTTTTACATGTATTCTCAGGTATCTACTAGGAGTTTATGGACATGCACGTAGAATCATATAAGAGCCAAGATATATATTGCTTATTATTTGAGATATGATTAGACGTATTGTTAAGAAACAATCTATCTTTTATTTCCGCTACGCATAATATTTATTACTCTGAATATCAATGGAATGGTTATCTAAAATTCATCATATAGATAACTGCATCTCATGTGTGACGAATATGTTCGATCCTGTTTGCTCACCCCTCCGTGATAAATTCCAGACCCGGAATTTGAGGGTGTGACAAATTGGTATCAGAGCCATTGGTTATAATGAGTTAGGAATTGCATCTAGCCTATAGCCACACACAATAGTTGCACAAAGTAAATTTCCTTAGTTAGATATCGACTAGGATTAAGAAGTTATATGCTTAAACTTAGATACTTGTCTCCGTAAACTTAACTTTGACTCTTTGACTCTCCTCGATAAATGAACTTCCTAAACTTATTCTCAACGACATGTGGGATCTACACTTATCATCGTGGGTTCAATTCCTTAGACTTTATGTCTAATCTATGAAAATCTTATCGAGGTTTTGATTCTATGAACCAAATAAGCTTGTGTGACACATAGACACCTGTATTCTGGATTTCCTGGCAAAAGGCCATCGGGCTAAGGCAAGCATATCGTATAAATCTCATTGCGAGACCAGTTATGTTTACCTGGGGATTTCTGGGATGAGTGATAAACTATGGTCAATACACAAGTCTCTAAGGCAAATTGGTCAAATTACCTTGATGTGTTCCATTTGGTAATCTAAGCTACGCTTGTCCTAACCTAAAGAGAGGCTTGTTTTCCTAGTACTCGTGTCTTGCTGAATTTAATCAAAAAACCCAGTTTTCTTAAATTCCCATCTATCTTACAGAAATTGTCCATACTTTGAATATTTGATATAGAATGCATCTATTGAATATATCAAAGTGTGAATTTTCACCAAACAATTTCATGATAGATGGACGTATCAGCGGGCAGAGGCAGAGGTAGAGGACGCGGTAGAGGAACTGTCCCGAGAGGGATGACTCCTGAAGAAATACAAGTTTTGGTCAACCAAGGTTTACATGTTTATTAAAGTTCACATGTTTACACCTTTCCATGATTAGAAGATGCCGCCTCGAATAGTCACATGTAGTATGCATAATGGGATTATGTGTACAACAATATACATGTGAATACTTTAAGTGCATTATTGGTTATGATTACATAGCCTGTCTTACAAGCTATCTATGGTATACTTATTTAAGAACGTTGTAGGCATTATATCACATATTAGTACTTTGAGATGACACTCGATAATCACACCCTATCATTATTTGTTTGACTTATATTTTGTTTGGATTAATAAGGGCTTTATAAGAACTCTCTTAAGGACTTATGTTGTTAACCCAACTTTTATTCCATGCGTCTGTCGATGTCACATTTGCTATATGCGTCCTTATTCACAACTTGTTGGGTTGAGTCTTGAAAGACAAAAACGCCGGCTAATACGACACCAGTAGACAAGAGACGCGACATACTCTAATAATATGATTACTTCATCGGATTTTAGATTGTTGTACATAGATTCCTTTGATCGCTCCTTGATCAAGTGAATTCCTTCTCAATCGTTTCCTTTGTACAACCCCGGTTAATTAACTCTTCGTTAATAACCATATCTTTGGTACTCAAATCATGGATAACACTCTGTACTTGACAAGATTATTGGGAATTGAACAAATTGACTGTTAAGAACCGATACCCCCTTCCCAGGATCGACGATCTTTTCGATCAGTTGCAAGGATCAATGTACTCCTCAAAGATCGATCTTCAATCGGGCTATCATCAATTGAGGGTTCGTGAAGATGACATACCGAAAATATTGTTTAGAACTCGATATGGACACTATGAGCTCTTGGTCATGCCGTTCGGGTTGACCAACGCACCAGCTGTCTTTATGGATTTAATGAATCAAGTATGCCACGTGTTCACTACAGGGCAAGGCACTAACCTGGTGGAACACCCAGGTTCAAGCTAGAGGAAGAGAATCTGCGATGCAAATGACTTGAGATGAGTTTAAAGCCTTGGTGATTGAGTACTATTACCTAAGGAATGAAATGCAAAAGTTAGAATTGTAATTCTAAAATCGTGCAATGGTAGGGTTAGGTCGTGCTCTTTATACTGACAAACTCCATGAATTGACAAAGCTGATGTCATACCTTATGACATTAGACCAAATAGAATTAAGAAGGACATTGGGAAAATCTAGTGAGTAGTAGAAAGAAGTTGGAGGGTTGAACAAGCAATCTAGCGGTAAGGTAGACAAGAATGCCAATGTTGTGAACCTAGCTATGTTGGTTGATACGATTAAGCTAACATGCGTTAAACGGGGACATTAAGAAGGTTGGAGTTCCGACCATTACCATCGGTGTGCCCTAGGTCGATTAGGACCCCAGGACAAGTTAGAAACAATCAGAATTAGGAAATGACTATAACTAGAAAGTAAGAATAGTTAAATAAAGGTCATATAAATCAAGGTAATACATCACGCGGTCATACATTTACGACTGAAGCAAGCCACATTCGACAAGACCAAATGTTCTTACATTCACGTACCTTATCATCGGTAGCCACACATCTATTTGATACCAGGGCTGATAATAGCTTTGATTCTTCTGGAATTATTCTTTAACTTAGCATTAACCCTAGTTGCTTAGAAATTATCTCTAGACACGGAGTGCCAGTGTCTATCATCTCTGATCGTGACGCACAATTTACATCTATTTTTTTGGGATAAACTTCAGAAAGCTCTAGGCACTCGCCTAGATATGAGCACAGCCTATCACCCTCAGACTGATGGTCAAAGTGAAAGAACCATACAGACTCTTAAGGATATGCTTAGGGCTTGTGTTATTGATTTTGGAAAGAACTGGGAAGGTCATCTACCTTTAGTAGAGTTCTCATATAATAATAGCTATCACTCGAGCATCAAGGCGGCACCATTCGAGGCCTTATATGGACGTAAATATAGATCACCGCTTTGCTGGGCAGAAGTTGGAGATAGTCAACTTACTGCCAAGAATTGATCTTTGAAACTCATGAGAAAATTGTCCAGATAAGAGAATGCATGGCTGCTGCCAGGGATCGCCAGAAAAGTTACGCTGATAAACACCGCAAGCCACTTGAATTTCAGGAAGGAGATAAAGTTTTGCTAAAGGTATCTCCCTGGAAGGGAGTTATACGCTTTGGGAAACGAGGGAAATTGAACCCTCACTACGTGGGGACTTTTGAAATTGTTAGAAGGATCGGCCCAGTAACCTATGAATTAAATCTACCTGCTGAACTTGATGGTGTGCACAATGTTTTTCACGTATCCAATCTAAGGAAGTGTTTATCCGATGAATCACTGGTTGTGCTTTTAGAGGAACTACAAATAGATGAGAAACTCAGATTTATTGAGGAACCAGTTGAAATCATGGATAGGGAAGTTAAACAACTAAAGCATAGCAAGATTTCGATTGTTAGAGTTCGGTGGAACTCCCGGCGTGGTCCTGAGTTCACTTGGGAACGAGAGGACGAAATGATGCGCAAGTATCCTAACCTGTTCAAGAATGTTGCCAGTACATCTTAATTTTCGGGACGAAAATTCCTTTAACAGAGGGATGATGTGACAACCCGGAAAATTTCGGTAAGTTTTAGGATTTAAATTTTAAATTTTTAAAACTTTTTTATAGTTATTTTATGAATAAGTAAAATAATATTAATAATAATAATGTAAATAATAATAATAATAATACTAGAAATAAAATTTATTATTATTGACTAAACCCTAAAAGTTTGGGTGAAAAATGTAAATTTAAAACTTGTTTTAAATACTTTTAACATGAAATAATAGTCTTGGAAAGTTGAGGGACCATTTTTATAAATTGTTTTAAAATCCCAACCCATCGCCCGTCCCCGTCGACCTCTTTCTCCGGCCGGTCTCCGGCGAGTCTCCGGCGAGACCAAACGCCCGAATAACGTGGTTCCAACTCGATTAAGCACTACCGGCACGTTCGAGTGGATGATTCGAACCTGTTCCCCACCTTAATTTGAATAATAGTGTCATCTACCCACCGAACCCACTTTCGACCGAAAGTTCGGCCGACCACCCACCTAATCGAGCACTAAAACTAAATAATAATCAAAAGTAAACACGCACTAACAATCGTCTGACTATTTAAAACCTTCCTTCGAGTTCAATTGTACCTGAAAACACACGAAATCACACCATTGATCACCACTCTGTCGCGGACCTACAACTCACTGTTTCTCATAGGAGCAATCTCGAAACGGGTAATTGAACACACCTACTTGCTCGATTTTAGATGGGGATTAAAAGCCCCATGAATTCGATAGGTAACAACATCGATTTGGGCTTCAATTTGATCGAAACAGAATTAGGATTCTTGGTGGATTGGGGATATTTAGTTAATAGTGTTTAAAAATTTGGGAACCAAGAACCATCGCGGCTGAGGCCTTTGTTTCACTGGTTCCCCGAGCACATTCCAATCAGAGGTCCCGGTTCGACCCGGGCAACCTCACTTATTTTTTTAAAGCCTTTTCGAAGCTTTTAAAAATATATAAAAATACCTAAAAATTATAAAAATAATTTTTATAAACTTCCTTCTTTTAAAAAGCTATCTAATGGATTTCTGTAAACTTATTTCTTAAATACTATAATAATTTTTATATAAAAAATATATAAAAATTTCTAAAGATTACAAAAATAACTTTTATAAATTTTGTTTATTTTAAAGTTATCAAGTAAATATAAAGACTACCTAAATATATTTAATTATTTTCAGATAATAAATAAATAAATAAAACTTGTAAACGTTACTTATTTGATAAGATAAATACAAATTAGATTTTATAAACTTAATTATAAAATCTTACGAAATTAAATACAAACTTACATATTTAAATAATGTCTAAATTTATTTAGAACATAATGATATGTCAAAATCATTATTAAATTTATCAAATATTATGAAATGCAAATCTTTAGTTATTAAAGAATTAACAAAATAATTAAATGATTTAATTATATGTTTATAACAAATCCCAGAAAACCAAACCCTAGATCAATTGAACACCAGGTTCAAGATCTAACTTATTTAGGTTATGAATTTGTATCTATTTGCTTATGTAATTATAATTCCTTAGGAGGAATTTATTAGCTTGTCAACACCACACAAGAACTGAGGTGAGTTCATACTTAACTATTCCCCTTTTTAATCATTTAATATTTTGAGGGAGGATACATGTTGTAATTGAAATTCCAAATTATTTTTGTGTATTATGTTATTAATAATCGATCACATTTATGATTACATATGGTTATAATGAAAATCCTTCTCTGTATACTGGACTATAAACAAGCAGGGATCTTTTGGATAGTACTATCGGGGAGTGACTTACCCCCACAAAGGTTTGGACATGTGGTCCTTACCAAGATGTACAAAGATCTTATAAGTCATTCGGGATAACTGTTCTGTGTTGAGAAGGCAGATGTGCACTATGTAAAGTTTGTCATTATAGTTCCACTTACAACCCATATGAGGATAAATGTAAAGGAGGATTTGCACCCTCTGATTTGAATTATTATAACTAGCATAATATACACATAAAAAGGAAAAGGGAAAATTAACTATGTTACATGGACAATTCCTATTTAAAGGTTTTGTTGGCTTGTACTTAGTAAGTATGTGGGATAGCGAGTTCACCTTATAAAAGGGTTCTGACAGGCTATTCATATACAAATAAACTATGAAACATGGGCAAATCCTATGTGAAGGATTTGTTGGCTTGTACTTAGTAAGTATGTGGGATAGCGGGTTCACCTTATAAAAGGGTTCCGACAGGCTATTCATATACAAAGTGATACCAGTGAGTAGTTTATACTCACACTTTTACAGTAATCCAACTTTGATGATAATTAATGGTTTATCATTTATGTTTTACTTACCTATGAACTCACCAACCCTGTGTTGACACTTGATTTTACATGTATTCTCAGGTATCCACTAGGAGTTTATGGACATGCACGTAGGATCATATAAGAGCTCAAGATACATATTGCTTATTATTTGAGATATGATTAGACGTAATGTTAAGAAACAATCTATCTTTTATTTCCGTTACGCATAATATTTATTACTCTGAATATCAATGGAATGGTTATCTAAAATTCATCATATAGATAACTGCATCTCATGTGTGACTAATGTGTTCGATCCTGTTTGCTCACCCCTCCGTGATAAATTCCAGACCCGGAATTTGAGGGTGTGACAGATTGGTATCAGAGCCATTGGTTATAATGAGTTAGGAATTGCATCTAGCCTTAGCCACACATAATAGTTGCACAAAGTAAATTTCCTTAGTTAGATATCGACTAGGATTAGAAGTTATATGCTTAAACTTAGATACTTGTCTCCCTAAACTTAACTTTGACTCTTTGACTCTCCCCGATAAATGAACTTCCTAAACTTATTCTCAACGACATGTGGGATCTACACTTATCATCGTGGGTTCAATTCCTTAGACTTATGTCTAATCTATGAAAATCTTCTCGAGGTTTTGATTCTATGAACCAAATAAACTTGTGTGACACATAGACACCTGTATTCTGGATTTCCTGGCAAAAGGCCTTCGGGCTAAGGCAAGCATATCGTATAAATCTCATTGCGAGACCAGTTTTGTTTACCTGGGGATTTCTGGGATGAGTGATAAACTATGGTCAATACACAAGTCTCTAAGGCAAATGGGTCAAATTACCTTGATGTGTTCCATTTGGTAATCTAAGCTACGCTTGTCCTAACCTAGGAGAGGCTTGTTTCCCTAGTACTCGTGCCTTGCTGAATTTAATTAAAAACCCAGTTTTCTTAAATTCCCATCTATCTTACAGAAATTGTCCATACTTTGAATATTTGATATAGAATGCATCTATTGAATATATCAAAGTGTGAATTTTCACCAAACAATTTCATGATAGATGGACGTATCAGCGGGCAGGGGCAGAGGTAGAGGATGCGGTAGAGGATGCGGTAGAGGAACTGTCCCGAGAGGGATGTCTCCTGAAGAAATACAAGTTATGGTCAACCAAGGTTTACATGTTTATTAAAGTTCACATGTTACACCTTTCCATGATTAGAAGATGCCGCCTCGAAGAGTCACATGTAGTATGCATAATGGGATTATGTGTACCACAATATACATGTGAATACTTTAAGTGCATTATTGGTTATGATTATATAGCCTGTCTTACAAGCTATCTATGGTATACTTATTTAAGAACGTTGTGGGCATTATATCACATATTAGTACTTTGAGATGACACTCGATAATCACACCCTATCATTATTTTTTGACTATATTTTGTTTGGATTAATAAGTGCTTTATAAGAACTCTCTTAAGGACTTATGTTGTTAACCAAACTTTTATTCCATGCGTCTGTCGATGTCACATTTGCTATATGCGCCCTTATTCACAACTTGTTGGGTTGAGTCTTGAAAGACAAAAACGCCGGCTAATACGACACCGGTAGACAAGAGACGCGACATACTCTAATAATATGACTACTTCATCAGATTTTAGATTGTTGTACATAGATTCCTTCGATCGCTCCTTGATCAAGTGAATTCCTTCTCAATCGTTTCCTTTGTACAACCCCAGTTAATTAACTCTTCGTTAATAACCATATCTTGATACTCAAATCATGGATACACTCTGTAGTTGACAAGATTATTAGGAATTGAACAAATTGACTGTTAAGAACCGATACCCCCTTCCCAGGATCGACTATCTTTCGGTCAGTTGCAGGGATCAATGTACTCCTCAAAGATCGATCTTCGATCGGGCTATCATCAATTGAGGGTTCGTGAAGATGACATACCGAAAATATTGTTTAGAACTTGATATGGACACTATGATCTCTTGGTCATGCGTTCAGGTTGACCAACGCACCAGCTGTCTTTATGGATTTAATGAATCAAGTATGTCACGTGTTCACTACAGGGCAAGGCACTAACCTGGTGGAACACCCAGGTTCAAGCTAGAGGAAGAGAATCTGCGATGCAAATGACTTGAGATGAGTTCAAAGCCTTGGTGATTGAGTACTATTACCTAAGGAATGAAATGCAAAAGTTAGAATTGTAATTCTAAAATCGTGCAATGGTAGGGTTAGGTCGTGCTCTTTATACTGACAAACTCCATGAATTGACAAAGCTGATGTCATACCTTATGACATTAGACCAAATAGAATTAAGAAGGACATTGGGAAAATCTAGTGAGTAGTAGAAAGAAGTTGGAGGGTTGAACAAGCAATCTAGCGGTAAGGTAGACAAGAATGCCAATGTTGTGAACCTAGCTATGTTGGTTTACGATTAAGCTAACATGCGTTAAACGGGGACATTAAGAAGGTTGGAGTTCCGACCATTACATCAGTGTGCCCTAGGTCGATAGGACCCCAGGACAAGTTAGAAACAATCAGAATTAGGAAATGACTATAACTAGAAAGTAAGAATAGTTAAATAAAGGTCATATAAATCAAGGTAATACATCACGCGGTCATACATTTACGACTGAAGCAAGCCACATTCGACAAGACCAAATGTTGTTACATGCACGTACCTTATCATCGGTAGCTACACATCTATTTGAACCAGGGCTGATATAGCTTTGATTCTTCTGGAATTATTGTTTAACTTAGCATTAACCCTAGTTGCTTAGAAATTATCTCTAGACACGGAGTGCCAGTGTCTATCATCTT